>CABHPH010144069.1:0-45305 GCA_902168325.1 Peromyscus nudipes | reverse complement strand
TGGCCCTGGTTTCACAGGAACAGCACTGTCTCCCCACACATGTCCTTCCTCTCTGCTTGCTCTGGACACTGCCCACGAGCCCTGGTCAGGGGACTAGCGTCAAAAGTAGGTGGATTCTGGAGCTGATGGATGGGGGCTTCTCGGATTTGCCTCAATTATCCACAAGCAAAGGCTGTTATTCTTCAGCTACAAGTGGTAGTCATGTCTGAGTGGCCCTGTTTGTGAGGCTTTGCCCTGGCTTGTCCACTTAAAAGATCATTAATCACCGCCCCAGTTTATAAATCACAGAGACCGGCTCACCGTGCGCAATGATGAGGTTGAAGCGCCCAAGAGTACTTAGCGAATTCCCAGACCCAGCCGGCGCTCTTTCTCTCCGCCTCCAGCAGCCTGGCCATCCATCATCCTGCACCCACTGAGGCAGAAGCACGGTGACAGAAGAATGCCTGGGAGCCAAACAATATGATCGGTTAAGACGAGGGCCAGGGAGCTCTTTAAAATTTCCAACCAGTTCCTTAGCCTTTTGTGTTAGCAAAACCTATTCATTTCAGGATTTGGCAGTTCAAATTATTTCAGACAAGACCCCAAGACAAATGGCTATATGATAGAGTCACACAGTCACAGTGGCAGCTAGAGGGGAAAACGGAGGCTGCTCCCGGTGAGTGATGGGTCAGGAGGCTTGGCACCCACTTGTTTGCCTCCTCTGGGCAGCACAGACCACCGAGGACGGCTAGTGCCTTCCAGAACTGGAGAACCCTCCCAGGTGCTTCAACACATTTGTCCAGAACACATGTGTGGAGGTTTAGAGGGCCTGGGGGCACAGACTGTTAACAGCGGTTAGCTGTAGCGAGCAACAGCAAAGAAGCCAGCAGGGGTTATTTTCTTTCCTGCTTCACATTCCCCGCTAAACCAGCTTTACATATTTCCAACATTTTTCCCCTACAAGGAGAAAACACAAATTGTCCATTGTCCAGAGGAAAGTGTGAGAGGGGAGCTTAAGTGGAGCTGACAGCTCCCATTTCCCGCGCTCTGGCTGAGAGTGATTTGAACGGCTGGGAAATTGTGTTTGAAGCAATGTAATGACGTGTAATAATTTCCTGTCGGTGTGTCAATGAGAAGCCTAAAGAATGGCATGGTGGCATATATGGGCTACCACCAGAGAGAGGTGGGCGTGAGGGAGGACAGGATGGGAAGGGTTAGGTGGGGCCTTTGGGATGTAGAAATCAATGGAAGCATAATTATAAGAAGTAGGTGGGAGGGCCTGAGAAAAGCTGGCTGGGGAGCAGCCCTACAGCGTCCTAATCCATCTGGCTTTCCCATCAACTCTATGTAACTGTCTCAAGCCACCACCCCTAGGCAGGGACCACTTGGCAAGCCTTTTAGCTAGAGTGAGAAGAGGCTCGGAGACTGGGCAGAGCTTATCCCACCAAAAGTCTCCCCATTCAGAAACTGTCCCTGTGACCCACAAGCATGCTTTTACCGTTACTGGACCCAACCAGGGGAAAACCCACGGTGCGTGTGGGAAAAAAAAAACACAAGCTAAACCAGACAAGCTGTTTATGCATGCCTGTCTCAAGGGAAGTGTCTCTGCATAGCCCAGATAAAGGGCACATTCTCTCAACCTGTGTCCCACCTGTGCTCGCCTTCAGCTCAGAAACAGACAACACTTGAGTCTTCCCATGTGCTCATCTCACTTCTTCTTGAGAGGAAGCTCATAGAGTGGTTTGTGACCTGTCTTTGCCCTGGGAACCCTGAGTCAGTTCTCCAGCCAGACCAGTGACCACGCGCAGGGCACCCATCTCAGAAGGAAGCCCGGGGGACAAGCCGGCTGATCCTGTCACTCAGCATGATGTCCTCAACGTGAGCCAGTGACTGCTCTGAGGCCCTGTGAATCTGTCCTCACTCCAGAACTCACCGGCTTCAAAAAGTAGACCCTGGCAAGCTCAGGGTGGAGCTGCTCCTGGCCACCATTCTCTGAAGAGCCCTGAGGCCGCCTAACTGCCTCACAGAATGAGGGTGACAGCCTGCCATGCTCAGACCTGCTCCTTGGCCAACAATGAAGGGCTCCGGGCTTCCTGTTTTAAAAATACACATGACGGCCTTTAAATGAGTGCCCAGTCATTAAATAATTAAACAATCTTCCCCTTGCTCTGAAGCCAGGCCTCATCCAGCCCCTTTATGACTTTCTGTCTAACTGTGATTGTGCACAAGTGACCCCAGTGCTCTAGAGGATCTCCCTGGCCCTGACCCTCCCCACCCCCATCACCAGCAGATTCCCTCTCCTATGTGCTGTCTTCTCTCTCTCTCTCCTGCTTCAGGACAGAGTGGGGGGCAGCTGATCAGAGAAATTAGTTAACAATTTTGAATATTGTCACCACTTGTCATAGCAAGTCCCTGGAGCCTCTTTTCTCTCCTGGAAGAAGTTTCTAATTGTGAGATTGCACACCTCCATGCCTGTGAGAGTGGGTGTCTGAGTGATCAGCCACCATAAAGTTTAGACAACTGTTTCCTGGTCTGCTGCTTCCTGTGTCTCCTGAGACCCATGGGGGTCAGTTGGAGTCCAGGCATTCTAAGGTGTGGGTGGGATGCATGCCTCTATACCACATGACTACAGACTGCTGTCATGGCTCAGGGTTGTCCTCCCGTCCTGGAAGTGGTTGTGATTCCTCATTACCTGGTCTCCTCCCACACAAACACTTCACCAGCTTCTTAAGGAAGCCTCAGGTCACCACTAAATTTACGCATGTTTCCTGTACCATGATGCATTGACTGGAAGAGAGACAACACAGTAGGAAAAGGGAGTGACCTCAGGGGTCAGGGGTTACTGGGCTTGCCAGGGGTCTATCTGCCAGCTGCAGAATAAGCTTTTCCACAGAACACCTGTCATACCTGAGTCTGGCCAGATCCTGAGTGACAGGGGGCTCTAGACTCTGCTTTCCTAGCAGCCAGAAGGAGACTGGACAGACTCATCACCATGGCAACCATCTCCAAAGTGAGCCCCTATTCCAGGGCCTGACAGATCACAGGAGATATCTAGGAAGGATGTTGGGTGGTTCCCTTCAGCAGCTGTGCTGTTGGGGTCTATGGACTCCATGAGAAGCAGGTTTGGAGACGTCCTTAAATGCTGACTGTGTGAAGAACCTAAAAATCGTGAGAGGGTCGTGCCATAGGTGGTAGCCCGGGAGGGCACAGGACCATGAACAGGAACATGTGAGGGACAGCACCATGGATGAGAGAGAACATAGGAGGGTACAGAGCCAAGGACAGGAGCCTGGAAGGAGTAGTAATGTAGACAGGATCCTGGGATGGACAGTACCACTATTGGAGAGGAGAGATAGTCACAGGTGGATCCCAAGCCTCTGCCCCATAGGGCATGTTAGTGCATGCATGTGTACTCAAGTGTAAGTGCATGTGTGTGTGTGCATGTGCGAGTGTGTGCACATGCCCAAGTGTGAGTATACTACATATGAGGAAGTATGGTAGATGTACATGAACATGGATGTGAGCGAGAGTGTTCATATACATGAGTGAGGAAATATGCACGTGTGGATATGAGTACATGTAGTATGCATGACTGTGTGTGATTAAGTGCATTCATGCAAAGTGTGAATGCATTAGTTGTGTGCATGTGTGAGTATGTGTGAATGCATTCATATAGTCTATGTGTGTATAAATGCAGGTGTGAGTATATCCACATAGAGTAAGTGTTGTGGGATATTTGTACACTGTGTAAAGATATATTCCTGTGATTGGTTTAATAAAAAAAATTGAACAACCAATAGCTAGGCAGGAGGTATAGGCAGGATTTCCAGGGAGAGAAAGGAAGAGGAGGAAGATTCTAGGTGTGCAGGAGACACCAGGAGACATGGAGAGGAAACAGGAGGTGCAAGATGGAAGAGAGGTAACACCATATGACAGGACACGGATTAATATAAGTGGGTTGATTTAAGTTATGAGTGCTAGTTAGGAACAAGCCTAAGCTATAGGCCAGGGTTTCCTAATTAATAAGTCTCTGTGTCATCATTTGGGAGCTGGCTGGTGGGACAGAAAAAACTTGTTACAAGAGAGTACACCTGTGTGGGAGTATGAACCTTATGTATATGTAAACACACTTCTGCAAAATGAGAAAAGGCTTTTTCCTCTGCAGGTTTCAGCAAGGACAGTGTCCCCTAAACTGTCCAGGTACACCCAGTGCAAGTAGAGTGAGAGACTGGACAGAGCCAGGAGCAGAGCTGGATCCCAAGACTGCATGCGACGGAGAGCAGGTCAGACTGTATTTGAAGTCTGTGTGCCCCATTTGGAGCCAACATACATACGCCTCTCTCCCTTTCAATGGACCAGGAAAAGCAGAATACGGTCAGTTTTCTATCTGAGGCTCCCTGGCCAGGAACCTCGGTAGTCCACTGTGAGCTTCCCAGATTTTCCTACAGCAAAAGCAGGTGGCCCCAGTCATAGGTGCAATGTGCCTGTGCTGTGAGCAAAGAGCAGGGCCCAAGTTCTTATGGCCCAAGAACTCTCTGCACCTTCAGAAAATACCCCAAGGACCAAAGTCCACAGAGCCATACACACACACACACACACACAAATTCACATGTTCAAGTACACAGGACACTGTCCATCCCACATCCACTACCTTTGAAGAACTTATTGAAATAAATTTTCTCTTGTTTTTATTTTCCCCAGCACTTAATGTCTTTATGGCATTATGTTATCATTGGATATACTTTTGTGAAAAATTATAGACCAAGGGGAAGCAATTATGTACAAAGTATGAATTATGAAATTATTAAGTGAATTTCATAGACGTTAATTATAGGGACAGAGTGGTAGGCTCACCTTCCTTTTGTTCATTGGAGATAGACAGCTGTTGGCATTCTCTTTTAATTTTTATGAAAAATAGGAGGCATTTCACCCAGCCCCTTAGTTTATTACCACATCAGGAAAGATCTCTGCTAGCGAAGAGTCAGGATTAGAGGTAGAGTGTTCTGTCCTACTGAAAAGCAAGAATATCAGCTTAGGGAGAGAGTACTATTAACTTTCTCTCCCAGAAAATCAAGGGCAAACTGCTCAGCATTGTTCCTGGCCTACCTCCTGATCTTAGGGAACCACCAGCCCTTGGTTGATGTCAGAACCAAGTATGCATTCTGTAGTGTTGTGTACTTAACAAATGGTCTGGGGTTTAGACTCTTATAACCTTCTGTGGGTTCCTTAGCTTATAGAGGAAATATGGTAATAAAAAAGCCTCAACACAACACACACACACACACACACACACACACACACACACAAACGGTCAATGCAACAAATACATGTGTGAAGAGTCAACTTAACAGAAACACATATATATGATCAATTCAACAGGCATACATATAAATGGACAGACCAACTAACACATACATAAATGTTCCATCTGACAGACTCATACATGCACAGGATGAATGGTCAGCCAAATAGGTAGAGGCATGGCAAGTCAGGCCAACATGCACATGCATGAAATATCAACACAATAGACATACACATGAACAGCCAACTCCACACACTAATACACCTGAGTGTTCAATACAAAATAAATGTGCATAGACAGTCAAACCAGTAGACACACATGTGAATAATCAATCCAACAGAAACATACAAGAGTAGTCATACCCAATTGTTGGCCCACTATAGATCCAATAGGCACACACATGAACAGTTAACCCAACACACACACACACACACACACACACACACACACACACACACATGTGAACATTAGAGCCAATGGTTCCATATATGAACAGCCCAATACAACAGGTTCATATGTGAAGTCAACCCAAAGGACACACACTTGAACGGTCAACAGACATATGCAGCCATGACAGACACTTGCACAAACAGTAGTTGATACCACTCACAGAAAAGTATCTAGAAATTTGGTAAAACCAGTCATCAATGATGTTACCAAAAGACCAGCCACAGAACTAGAGACTGGAAGGAGTCAAGGATGTCTAGTACACAGACCAGGCTTTAGTCACCACATGCTGAGAGCCATCCACTGTGAGTTGACCCTTGGTCAACAGGTTATAATAACCAGCAAACAGATGAGCAGCACATAGCCTGAGGAGGCAGGAAGAGAGCTGCCAGCAGACAGTCAGGAAAGTCCCTCTGAGCATGAGTCAGAGGTCAGTCTGGGGCAAAAGCATTCCAGACAGGTGGGATAGAGCTGAAAGGTGTGCACCAGAAGGGTAGACAAGGCCAGAGCTGGAGGAGGAACAGAAAGGAAGGGTTTACAGATCAAGGTCAGGCTGGGAATTCTCTCTGTTGCAACGGAGGGGTCAATGGCAGGGTAATGAGGTCTATGTGTTAAGTTAATACCCACCTGGCTGTTGCTCAGGAAACAGAAGGACAAACATTCCCCAGGGCCCATCTGGAACCCATATGGCTGCACCTTGCCAAGAGATCACCAATAGGTTTTCAGTGAAGCTGGTGGGAATTGCCAATGGGGTGTGTGTGACAATATAGTCTCTCAAAGGACAACCAAAACAACAGCTACTAAGGAATCCCGGGGAGTAGAGTAGGTATTCAGGGCAATAGTCCTGGTGTCAGGACAAGGATTAAAAAAATGCTTCAATGTCACTCCACACTTTTAAATATGAGAATAGAAAAATCAAGGCCACCTAAGTGTCTGTAGCCAGCCAGCTCCAGGATACGTCAGCAGAACTCCTCCAGGCCTGAGCATTCTTGTCCCTGATGTGTGGACTATGGAGGCTAGGGATCTCTGCAGTGACATCTTCTTGAGTACAAGACAGATGCGTCCTGAGTATGAGACCCAGTCTTGTCAATCCATCCTACTGCGGAGCTGGTTGCAGTGTTGATGCTTGACCAAGGATGAGTGAGTCCCTCTCAGAGATTTCCTGGTCAGACATTAACTTGTGTGTCTGGAGATTCAACTACTCATTTTTTTTTCATTTCTATGTAATAATTAAGTAGGGATTTATCATGTCTACTTAGTAAAAATGGAATCTGGCTCATACGCATGGACCAGGTAAAGAAAGGCTATTCCACACCAGCCTCATGTCTTTCTCAGGTATGGACACAAACACCCAAAGATAAGGCTCCCGTATTTCCCCAACTCTGCCTGCCTTCCTGCACTAACCGTTGGACCAGTCAGCTCCAAACTTTCCCGGAACAGGGAAGAGCCAGTGTTCTCAGCTCCATATGGCCTCCAACCTCGTAGAATTGCCCAAGAGCCGTTTCAGTGGACAGTATGCCCATTTTGAAGTGAGTAAAGAGTCTCAAAGCAGTAGGCGGTTTATCCTGGTCTCAGGTCAAAGGCAAAGCAGTGTTAGGAGGAGTAGAAATTACCCTGTGGACTGTGAAATCAAATCCCTAAAAACAAAGAAGTATAAAAAGAAAAAAGAGGAGACCTGTAAAGGCCTCACTTCCTATTTAAATTACAAAGCAATAATTTCTCAGTTAAAAATCACTACTCAGAAATACAGAATAGACAGAAACAAATTAGAAGATATCTATCTATAAATGTAGGAATTATATTTTCAAAACCATTAAGAGTTTTTACAAAGACATATGAGACTACGGGAATGAATGTCAGCAACTTTTGTTCCCACCATCAGGATATCAGTGACACTCAAATGCACCTGCATTTTCAGTGTGTCCCTCCCTTAAATAACTACAGACCTCTTGATAGTGGCTTCCAGGAAGACAATGTGTATGGCTCTAAATGATATTCCAGAAATATAAATATTTTTAAATTGGAAAGCTCTGGATAAAGAGTAATTTAGAGGAGCTGGCAGCTTTCTCAGACCTAAGACATACACTTTAAAGAACAAGCCATGAACTCGGCATGAAACAAAGACCCCTGGACAAGAAGCCCCAATGCAGATGATGAGTGGAGAAAGTTAGGTGTCACCTGACCAGGTGGAAGATCAGAGAATCCCTAGAAGTCGAGATGACCTGCCTACTAAGTGGATGAGTGACCGGGCTATGTCATACCTTACAACAACAATCCCTACTGCAGTGTCAACTGAAGCACGAGAATATTAACTATAAAAAGCAGAGTCGTGGGTGGAAAAGGAGCAACAGGCTCTTTTGTGGGGAGGTTTCACAGACACCACACTGGCAGCCATCAAAGAAGGAGCCACACATTCTGAGCTTACAATCAAAAACGTGAACACAGAAAACATTCCAGAAACTGTCAGGCAATCCACCCAGATCACTTGCATACATGACTGCATACAGGTTCCTAGCCCTTATTGGACCATGTTTAAGGGATGAACGCTGGCCAGAGAGGACCGCTGCTCAGAGGAGTAGCAAGTGAGAACCTCTGGTTTACATTACAAGAGACACCAACCTTCAAACCATGGTGCAAGGATTCCCACATTTCCCATCAGCAGGTTGTTCCTGTGCCTCTCCTGCAGCAGATTCCAGGCACAGAAGACAGAATTTTGACAACCTTTGGGTCGTAGTGTGTTGAAGAGCAGAGGTCTGAAAGACACACTATGTACCAAAACTCACAATATTCTTCAAGCTACATTTCCCAGAGTGTCCCACTAGTGTATCTGCCAGGCATATGGACGGTCTGCCAGGGGCTCCACTGAAGTAAAGTATCAGTCCATCCACAGGAGACCCAGGTAGAGCAACAGACAATTATCACTGTAATATACAAAAAGCAAAAACACAAATTCAGTGCAGATGAGACAGGTGACGTCATTCTAACATTCTAAGAGGAAAGCTGGGGCCAGCAAGATGGCCAAGCCTGACAACCTGAGTTTGATCCCTAGGTAGAAAGTGAGAGCCAACTCCTGCATGTTATCCTCTGGCCTCCACTCATGCCTCACGGAATGCATTCACACACACACACACACACACACACACACACACACACACAAATAATAAATAAATAAATCTCAACAAATTAATTAAAAACAATTTATGAGTGGGTGGGAGGATGAATGGATAGATGGGTGGATGGGTGGAAAGAAGGAGGCAGAGAGGGAGGGAAGGAGGGACGGAGAGATGGGGGACAGAGAGATGGAGAGATGGAGGGAAGGAAGGAAATAGATACACATAAAATATTTATTTATGAAGTATAGCTGCCTATGTGCAAGGAAACATGGGCTGTGTACTGATGAAGGTATTGCCAACAGGAGAGAGCTGACTGCACACTTTCATGTCTCGTGACACCTCTCCAGCCATCCCCTCTTTTATCCCACATCTGCCAGACAAACAAAAAACTGAGGCCTTGAGGGAAAGTCAAATCAAAACCCCCATGTCTTCCCCAAGTGCCCACCATTATAGGAAGACATCACTACCCCCTTTCCTGAAGCCATTTTCTGGACTTTTGATTCTCTCCTGCTTTCCCCAAAGAGCCTCACTGTGAAGTCACCAGCCTTGTGTCCAGATGTCTAAGCGGTGTGGACTTCAGACCCCATCTGGGTGGCTCAGCAGGGGAGAATGGGACACCTGGTTTCCTTTTCTTGCTTGAGTTCATTGACAATTTACGTAAGCTGTCTTCATCACTGGAAGTGGTTCTGGTGAAGCTACTGGCCTCTTCCCTGCATAGTACTCAGTCTGCTGGCATCAGTGGCTATGGCTGCCACACATTTCTGGTCCCTCTTTCTGTTCTTTCTGGAAGGTCTGTCACCTGCTGTCCCTGAGGCTGTAGGGCCACACCAAACATAAATGGCTTCTAAGTAGCTCTCTCCTCTGCTTTGATCATTTGAGTCCTATCAGCAGGCATGAGACTTCTATATGTAACCCAGGTTACCAGAGTTCCAATATCCACGCTGTCTATCATCCCCCTGTTCCCTCCCACCTGTCAGATCTGCTCCCATTTCCTGATGGAATCCCACACTCAGCTACAGACAGTCCACCCAGGGGTGAGAATTAATATTTCAAGACCAGCTGATGATAATTCCATGATAACTTTATTGGTTGAGCTCTGTGGGAAGATGTGATATGCTTCAGGTCTGGGGAGTGTGAGGTATGCTGTTAGGCATTTAGGAGGGTTGAAGAGACTTCCCTTCCCCTATACACAGTCCATGCTTGTCAGCCCCATGGAGAAGCTCTGGGCTCTCTTCCACAAAGAAGCAGGCTTCCATGTCTGGGAACCCCTGTTGGGGTGTTCTGGAGTCACTCGCACTCTGCTCTTGTCTCAAAGGCTTGAGTGGAATCATGTGAGACTTGCTAAGCACAACTTTTGGCTATAGATGAGTTGGCACTCAGGAGCAAAGAAAACTTAGAGCCTGCATCCTAACATAGCTGGGAACACTTTCCACTTGGCATAGGAGTAGAGGTTGGCCGTCCGGGGAAACGGGGTGTCTTAGTTACCGTTCTATTACTGTGAGGAAACACAATGACCAAGACAACTTTTAAAGGAAGTATTTAATTAAGGGCCTGCTTACAGTTTCAGAGGGTTAGTTCATGATCATCATGGTGGGGAGCATGGTATCATGCCAGCAGACATGGTACTGGAGCAATAGCTAAGAGATTCACATCTGATCCACAAGTCACAGGCAGAGAAAGAGCAAGACTTGTCCTGACATGAGTTTTTGAAACCTCAAAACCCACCCCCAGGGACACACCTCCTCCAATAAGGCCACACTTCCTCCAACAAGGTCACACCCCCTTATCCTTTCCAAACAATTCCACTAACTGGGGACCAAGCACCCAAACATATGAGTCTGTGGGAGCCACTCTCCTTCAGAAGCAAAGCACTCTAGCAAGCAGAGCACTTCTATGAAAAGGCCTCTTTGCTCACCTACATTATGAAGAGGAAAAGTTGTCACACTTCCCCTCTATGGGAGGCAAGCTGCTCTTAAGCTCTTTACTTCAGAACTTTCACGTAACTGAGTTGCTGTTGAGAGGCCAAAAGGAAAACTGGGGGGGGGGGGAGGCAGAAGTAATGAAGATCTGGAAAAGCCTGTTTTGAGAGATGTAGCATGAATCTTAAAGGGTCTTATTAATAAAAACAAACCCAGGGCCAGGTATTGGGGTGAATGCTGCAGGATCAGAGAAACAGAAAAAGCCACATCCAACCTCAGCTTGCCAATTCCTCAGCTGATCTTACTTCCTCAGACTGAAAGCCTCTGAGTCCTCATCTGAATGGATATCAGCTGAACTGCTGCTAAAAGCTAAAAGCTTAAAAAGGCTCTAGTTCCTGGTTTCCATGCCTTATATACCTTTCTGCTTCCTGGCATCACTTCCTGGGATTAAAGGCGTGAGTCACCATGCCTGGCTGTTTCCAGTGTGGCTTTGAACTCACAGAGATAAAGACAGATCTCTGCCTCCAGAATGCTAGGATTAAAGGCGTGTGTGCCACCATTTTCTGGCCTCTATGTCTATCTAGTGGCTGTTCTGTTCTCTGACCCCAGATAAGTTTATTAGGGTGCCCAATATACTGGGGAACACAATATCACCACAGAGAGATGCAAGTTTGACCTTTTCTTCAGACTCCATTTTGAACCTCTGTCTCAGACTGAGCAAGAAAAGGTATCAGCACTCAATGACATGCAGACATCTGATTGTCCCTTTACAGCAGTTCAGAAGATGCCTGTTTCTCCACTGGTCCTTGGCTATCTTGACTGCTGCCCCATTGGCCAGCCGAGTCTAGGGCCAGCATCAGTTTTCTGAGGACAAGTGCATTTATGGACACAGCATATAAGAACCATGGAGTTGCTTTGATGCTCCCAACATGCTTAAGGATTGGGGGACAGCAGGAGAGGGTGGTTTGAGATGTCCAGTTCAAGCCTAGGCCGGGAATCAAAAGGACTGTAGGACTGAAATCAAGTCTTATGCAGTTAGAAATGGACAGTTCTCAAAAAAACAAACTGGAATCCTTCAAACGGAAGGATCATAGCACAGTGGAACTCGGGAAGTCGTGAAGGTCTTGTGTGAAGACATTGGCCTGGAAGGATCTGGTAAGGGGACCCTGTTTCTCTGTGGGATGGGTTACACACAGGGAAGTGAAGGGGTTCAAGGCAAGGGTGCTTCATGGGGGTAGTCAAGGTTACAGACCTATACTGCGGATCCTTTCTCATCTTCGTCCAGCTTATTCTGATGAGCAATCGTGCCCTGCCACCTGGCTGGCCAGTGAGGTCTGATCACAAAAGAGACTGGCGTGTGGTTAGCTGCTGCTGGGTCACCCCATTCCTGAGAGGTCGCAGTGATGATCTGACAGTGGTGTGGCAGAAGGAGACTCCTGGAGGCCTTGGCATGATGGTCATAACCATTACTGCAGACAGGGTACCAAACAACCAATGACCGTTGCCTGTGTGGCCCCTGCCTTTGCATGTGGGCTGCTTGTGGCTCATTTGGATAAAGTTTGAGAAGCAGTACCCAAGGCCAGCTGATGCGGTTAAGACTGCCTTAGCAGAGAGGTGTGAGCAACAATCCCCAGAGCGTTGAAGACAAACATACATGCTGGCATGGTGAGGGTCTGGATAGCTGGTGCAGAAGACTTCAGGGTCACCACGAACTGAACAACAACAAAAAGACCAGCATCTCAGGGCTACAATTGCTAGTGGCTGGATTCTGCCAGCAACCATGTGACTAGAGGGGAGCCTTGCACTCCAGAGACAAATATACTACAGAATATACTCAGCTGGGCCCTGAGCAGAGGCCACATCCATTCAGCACTCACTCCTGACCCATCTGAAACAGTGGACAAATGGACTTCCACGACTAGGGCACTAATCAGATGATAGCTAGCAACACTGCAGAGCCAGGGCTGCACTGGTCAGCTCATGTTACCACAGGTATATCAAACAGTGCAAGCATGCATGGCATTCTGTAGAGAAAATGCATAGGCAAAGCAAGAGAAGACAGCCTAAAAAAACACCACCACTCTACCCCGCAGCCAATGATGTATTCAATCGTCCCTAAACCTGGGCTTGCATGTAGAAAAGGAAGAAGCCCTTCCTTGTGGGAGAAATGTGAGTGGCATTAAAGGCTGAGAAGAGAACTTTCTCTGGGTCACCCAGACCTGGCATGATCAATGTCAACCCAAGTCAGAGGCACAGAGAGCCACGGACAGAGCCTCACAGAAAGGGGAGTCTCATTCCCAGAAGGCCAAGGCTGGATCAATAACCCTGAAGCTCAGGAACAGAGTGTAAGAGAGGAAAGGAAACAGTCTCCACAGTCTTCCCACACCTTGATTTTGCCTTTCAGTGCCCGGAGCCATGAGTAAAGGTAATGGGGGTCATTAAGCCTCACAGTGTGCACTATCGGACAGCATCATGTCCTGAAAGCCACCATGATCCCACCATCCTGGTGTCCCACGGCTCGGAGGCACAAAATTCTTTGGGACATTTCTTCCATTCTCTGTAGTTCTCGTAGTGGTTGGAAAGGCAAAGCGCAGAGCAAACTGCCCATGCCAAGTGCACACATTGATAAAGTGGACCACTGCCACACAGTGAGTGTCCACAGGCAATCCCAGCCACAGCCACTGCCACACAGTGAGTGTCCACAGGCAATCCCAGCCACAGCCACTGCCACACAGTGAGTGTCCACAGGCAATCCCAGCCACAGAATACAATTGAGAAAGAACATGGGCTTCGTGTTCCCCAAGTTCAAGGACCTCGGTCCAGCAGGGACTTGGTAGCATCGGTACTAGGGAGGACTAGGAGGACCCTTTCCTCAACCAGCAAATGTTACTTTACAGATAAATCAAACCATTGCTTTGAATGTGCCTGTCTCCTCATGTGAGGAGGGAGGCCCCTGTCTATATACTATATTGTTGTGGTTTTGCTTTTCAAATTAGAAAGACAAGAATAAATAATCGTTTTCAAGATGGGCATTACTCCCAAACTGATTCATTTTCCAGTATGTACAGCTTCCCACTCAATTGTTTTAAACCATACCCTGCACCGCTCCTACTTCATAATTCTGACAATGGAGTGTTAAAAAACAAACCACCCAGCATCTTTCAATTGACATCTATCTGTTTAATAGTTTAAACTCTATTGCTTTCTTAATGTTCTCATAATGCACTATTCATTTTGCTGCTACATCTCAGGGAAAAAAATCTAATCTTGATCTCCTACGCCCCATTTTTCTTAACTCTTTAATAATAATCGGGCAGTGGCATATCAGGATGGAAATTGCCTCTGAGGAGAGCTGTAATAAATAGATGTCAGACACATTACACAGGATTTGCTTACTTTTGATTTAAAAAGACAACATTGAAGCTAAAATCTTAGAGCTCGGAGTATACATCTCACACTTCCAGAGCTGCTGACTTGATGCAATTGGGGGAAGGTGGAGGCCTCCTTCCCGACCCCCTCAGTGCTCATCACTACCATCCACCTCCTAAGCATTGGTTGCACATCCCCATGAAAAGCCCAGTGCTTGGCAAATATTGACTCCAAGGGCTGGCAGCCTTGTTCTCTGGGAAAATGGCATCAGTGAGACATAATTGAGTTTCTGAGGGCACAGTTGGACCCATCACAGCTCCAGCTGGGGTCAACAGCACCAAGGCATTGCCAAATAGGACCTGTCTTTCCCTCTGCCCACATTCTTTCTTGCAGAGAGGACTTTCCAGTGATATATTGATAGGTCCCTGCTTCCTGACCACAAAAAATTCAAGTCACCTGCTTACATTTTGAAAGCATATCCCAGCTGTCTTAGGAGGACTACGACCTGCTGGTCTTTTATTCCTGGTCCAACTTGGTGATGGACAGATTTGGAAGAAATGAAGTCTCATCTCACTGGTTTGTCTCTGGCTCAGCATTCTGGCTGTCCCTACCTGGAATGTTGTCACAAGCCTTCCTTCCTGATTGTGTGTGGACATCCTCAATGGGAGGAGAGTAGCTGATGAGAGACAGGCAAGGCTCTGAGATAGGAAGGAAGGGTCCGAACAGCAGAAGTTCTGTGTCTGCAGTTCCCATCCTGGATCTCCAGCCATCAGCTATATTTTATGCTTCTTAGTGACAGTCTACACAGGGTTCTTTCTCTGTCTGCTACACTATGACAATTGTACCACTGTCCCTACAGCCCACCCTCTTCGGTCTGTACATTGCCTGGACTCCACACAGCAGCTTTGGCCCTATGCCCTGAGATTAACCGTGTTTGTGTGTGTGGTACATGCACAGGTACATACAGCAGGTGATCAGAAAACATTTGTCAAGGGAAAAGATAATGAGAGGAGAGCGAGAGAGAAAAGAGATGGAAAGACATCAAGGTGGGAGGGAGAAGGGTTAAAACACAGGGCCAAGGAGGACGGTGGGTTCATTCCACAGCAAGCACAGACCCAGCCTAGCTTGGCCACTGATCCACTGAGCGTGCCCAGTCTCCTCTGTGAGTGAGGATGCAACCTAAACATGACCACAATTGGAGGGCAAATAACTAGGGATGCTGATAAGCAAACTGTGGATGTGGGCTTGGACTGGATGAACCCCAAGCTTCTTTCTGAGTCATGGACATCTCTAGGCTGCAAAAACTCAAATGAGGCCAAGATGGTCTTTATTCTCTGCTCAGAGCCCCAGGGCAGCGCACACCCACCAAGGGAGTGAAGCTGAACCAGGCACAGTGGCACACGTCTACGGTCCTAGAGGCTGAGGCAGGAGAATCACTTAAGCTTAGGAGGTAGTCTAGAGAGACCCCACTGGAAAGAAGAAAGGAGGGAGGGAGGGAGGGAGGGAGGGAGGGAGGGAGGGAGGGAGGGAGGAGAGTGGGTCAGGTTCTGAGGCCCAGGACACTTGTATCTGCTGTTCAGAAATGTTGCCACTAGATGGTGCCAGGTCCATTTTTGCAGCAGCTTTTTCAGGTTCTAAGTGGACTTAAGGGTCAGAAACAGGTATGTGGGGCTGCTCACCCAGAGTGCCTTTCCTATCAGGCAAGGCCATCTTCATAAGACAGGACACCTGGAAGCAGGTGTTTAATGCCTCACATCTCACCCTCCCATTGTTGAACCTGTACACACTGAAACCCAAGGGAGCCCAGGCTAGAAATCTCTTCCCCCATTTCCTTGGGGTTTGGTGGAAAGAAGGAAGACAAGGCTTAACAGGAAAGGTTATTAATGTTACAACTGAACTGGAAAATTAAACAGACACCCTGTGTAGAGAGTGTCAGAGGTTTAAAGCTCCAGAAGTTACGTGTGATGCAAAGAACAAGATCTGTAGACTCCAGAAACTAGGCTAATATGGGGCCCTATTCATGTCTGGCTTGGCTGGCTCAGTCTTCAAAGATCTACAGGGCATCATGCAGAAAAACTTCCTAGGCTTTCCCAGGATGCTTAGATCTCCAGCATCTACCTTTCCTCAGTCTAGGCCTGGAGGCCTCAACACCACACCAGGAACTGTTTTGTGTACTGTCAGCTGGACACTGGCTCAAAACCTGGTACAGAGAACGAAGAGATGGCTTGATGGTTAACAGTGCTTGTTGCTCTTGAAGAGGACCCAGGTTTGATTCCTAGCACCTACATCGGGTGGTTCCCAACGGTCTACCACTCCAGCTCCAGAAGATGCAACACTGTTTTCTGGCTTCTGAGGGCATCTGTACTCATATGCATGTGCACACGTGTGGTTGCACAGGTGTGCAAACACACACACACACACAATTATAAACAAAGTGAATCTTTGTAAACAGTGTGGAAGGAGCATTGCCCCCTTTCTATATCACATCCTCCAGACTCCGTGGAAAGAAATGGTTCTGACAATAAGAGTGCCTGGCTGGGCAGTTGCTGGGTGTGCCCTTTGGGAAGACTGTCACTCCTCACTGGGTCTCGGTGGTGACTCTGGTGTTCATACATCCCGTGAGGTTTAGAAAGTAACCCCCAAGTACAGCCTCAGCCCCTGCAGGTGGTGGCTGGCTGTAGGTCTCACTGGAATTTGAGCATGAACCCTCACCAACAGGGGTTGAGGGGGCTACAGACTGCCTCCCAGTTTCAGGTGAACAATGGGCCCCAGCAGTTCTCCGTCTGCCTGTTCACTCATTCTTTGTGCTGTTGGCTGAAAGCAGCATCTAAGGGATCTCCTAACAACTGAAGAAAGCTTTCAAAGTAACAAGTCTTTCTCCTAGAGGTGGAGTCACACCGCCCCCAGTCTTATCATGCTAAGATGGCACACTCCCCTTCCAGGCCAGCTTCCCCCACCTGGACGTCACACACAAAAATTAATTGAGAACTAGCCTGCCATTCGATCACACTGCAGGAAATAGCCCTTCCGTTCTAAAATCAATAACATTTAACCCACAGTCTTTCGGCCACATTCTTGCCTTGCTCAGGAAATGTCCTCTCTTCCTTGTCCAATACTGAGAGAAGCTGGTGCTTCCAGCCAAGCAGCAGCCACCCCAGAAAGAGAGATGAGTCTTGGCAGGAGTCGGAATTAGCTGCATGGAAGACAAGCTGATGTCTGTCTCCCATTTGTGGTGACAAGATGGACAATGATACCTTTATAGCACTAGGTCCCTTCTCAAGGACTCTCTGAACCAAAAATAAAGGCAAACATCTAAAAGGATAATGTTCTGGTTTGATTTTTGTTGCCTTGATACTCTAAAAAAAGAAATTTAGTAAAGGAAAAGATGGGTTTTTGGCTTACACTTCCAGACTATCATTGAGGGACACCAGGCCAGAAACTTGAAGCAGAACCCCTGGAGGAACACTGCTTGCTGGCTCGCTCTCTTGTGTGCTCATGCTTAACAACTCTTCTTTTTTTTTTTTTTTTTTTTTTGGTTTTTCGAGACAGGGTTTCTCTGTGTAGCTTTGCGCCTTTCCTGGAGCTCACTTGGTAGTCCAGGCTGGCCTCGAACTCACAAAGATCCGCCTGCCTCTGCCTCCCGAGTGCTGGGATTAAAGGCGTGCGCCACCAACGCCCGGCTCGCTTAACAACTCTTCTTACACAGCCTAGGACCATCTGTCGAGAGAATGGTGCCACCCACAATAGACTGGGCCCTCCTTCATCAATGAAGGCAATCCTCCACAGACACACCCACAGGCCAATATGATCTGGGCAGCCGCTCAACGAAGACTCCCCACTCAGGTGAGTCTAAACTTTGTCAAGTTGATAGTAAATTGAAGGCATGTGAGAGAGGACAGCCTGTAGTCAATACAGGGTTCTTGGGCCTTTTGAACTGGCTGGTGGGAGGAATGTGGAAGAGTTTGGATTGGCAAGCTAGAAGGGCAGAACTAAGTAATGGGTCATTCTGATAAAAGTTCAAACAATCTGAAAATCAAGAGAAATATGGACCATGAAGGCTTGGTTCATGAAATCTCAGCAGGAAATAAGAGTTCTATCAGGAACCAGAGGCCATATTGTTATCTTCCAGCAAGGAAGCTGGCTGAATTTTGTCCATGTCCTGAGTACTTGAGTGAGGGTGAATTCAAGAATAATCAACTAATCAGTTTTGTGGAAGAAATTTCAAGACTGCCCGGGTTGTGCGAAGGCTGCTGCTTGCAGTTCTCAGCCAACTCCACAGTGACAGCAGGCTGCAAGTGAAACAGAATGTGGGGCATCCATGAGCTACAAAGATGGTGCTGAGAGGAAGTTAGCCCAACTTGTTTATGCTGAGATAAGATACAAAGATCAAGAGATGATGTCAGTGTATAGACAACTTGTAAACAAGGAAATGAGTATAGGGTAACCTTTAAAATAATTGGTTGGTTCCTTCCACCCCCTCCTAGGGTTCTGAGGTTTTTTTGTTATAAAAAAGGCTTACTGCCTAACAATAAACGAGATCTTGCTTGACTTGACTCCCCAGCTGCGTCTGATTGTCTCTGGGTAAGAGGAAGGCTGGGAAATGGGCGAGCAGCACACTTACCTTTCCTTGGTTCCAGGCCACCCCTTCACAGGTGACCTAAGTTTCCAGTGGGGCAGGACCCCACAGCAGAAGGACACAGGGCATGTGTAGTTTGGGTGAATCATAGAGAATGTAAAGCTAATTGATTTTTCTAGTTTTAACTCTGTCATACATTTTTCAGTTTTTGGCTTTTGAGCTTGGGGTTTTCTGTGGATAAAAGTGCATAAAAGAATATTTGAAAGGAACCTGCCCTTCGCCAGTAAGACTGGGTGGGAAACAAAAATCCACATGCCAGCCAGGGGCTCTCTGCCCTGGGCTGGAAGAGAAGACAGGGACTCTCCCATTTCCAGTAAGAATGAGTGGGAGACCAAGATCCACATGCCAGCCAGGGGCTCTCTCCCTGGAGCAGAGGAGAAAGCATAGGCTGCCCAGGGCTATATTGTAATGAGCAATGTACGGAGAAGAGAGAGAGAGAGAACGGACCATGTCCTGTGGAGAGAGACAGATCCAAAGAGGTGAAGGCGGTAAGGAGCAGGTTGAGGTAGAAGGCCTGCTTGCTTGCCACCCAGGGGCCACAGTGAAGTTTGGGCCTGAGCTATGGCCAAGGGTCATGTCTGCGCTCATGGCCCTGCCGAAGTAGCGGTCTGTGTTCATGTCTGTGGCTCCTGTTACCACTAAAGGTAGAGAAAATAGGGCTGCACAGAGTTGTACCTGCCCCTCGCTAACTGCAACACTAGGGAGAACTGGTCCTACTCCTTGCCTACTGCAGCACTCAAGGGAGGAATCCTGCACCTTGCCTGGGCAGCGTGACAGAACTGACCCTGTTGGTGGGGGTGAGGGTGAGCTGACTCCAAGGGTCTGAAAGTGGGAGAGCTGGTCCCACCCCCCTCGTCTGCCATGTGGTGTCCTGAGCAAGGGAAAGAGGGCCTCTGTCCTTGCCCCTCACCACCTGTAGTGGGCAGGAGACCTGACCCAGCCCCTCACCAACTGCAATACTAAGGAGAGCGGGTCCTGCACCTCATCTCGGCAGCACTAGAGCTGACCCTGTTCACAGGGGTGCGGGTGAGCTGGCCCCAAGAATGTGAGCATGGGAGATCTGATCCTGCCCCTCATCTGCCATATGGTGTGAGCGAAGGGGAGATGTCCTCCCCCAACACCCTCCCCTCACTACCACTGGCAGGTGGGAGAGATAGCCCTGAGGTCATAAGAACCGATAAGCTGGCCCAGCATCTCACTGGCTGCAGCACAAGGGAGAGCAGGCCCTGCACCTTACCCGGGCAACACAATAGAGCTGACCCTGGTGGTGTAGGTGTGGGCAAGCCAGCCCAAGGACATGAGAGTAGGAGAATGGGTCCTGCCCCTTGTTTCTTACTACATAGGGTAAGCTAGTTGGGGCAGTACTGGAGAGCTCACCCTGGTGTTGAGGAAGAGGGAGAGCTGGCAGGCTGACCAACCCTGCAACCACCCAGACCTAGAAACAGGACTATGAGTTGGCTCATCCCAATATCCCCCCATCTATGATCTGCTGGAGCACATGAAAGGGAGAGTCCTGCAGATCCAAAGTTTCAGGATCTCCATGACACAGGACAGCAACAAAATATCCAAGGGGAGTCCCAGTGAGGGCCCAGTATTGAAGATGTAGCAAAAAAAACAGGGCCCTTGAACCAGACCAATGACTCATTGCAATGAACACTTGCAAGTAATTTTATATGGACTAAAGTCCATTTTATATGGACTGTGTGACTCACTGTGTCATACTACAGCTTCCATGATGAGATTTTTATTCTGGGGTGGGGGGATGGAGAGGGAGAGTTGCAAGTGGAGAGGGATGGATGGGAAGGGATGGGAAGATGAGTGGGATCATGATGCATGATGTGAAAGTCACAAAGAATCAATAAAGAGTTAAATGAGGGATAGAGAATACTTGATAACAAAAATGTAAAATCCAATGTGAAGCTTCATAGCTTCAGAATGGCCATTCTAACTGTGTAGATATTTTTTAAGATGTGTAGACTTTGGGTATGGACAACCTCACTGTGTGGTATTTTCTATTTTTAGAACAATCTTATAAGGAGAAAAACATACAGTTTAGTAAGGAAACGTCAGTGAGTGTGTTTAAAATTGCAGACAGGGAGTGTATTAAGAAAACAGCTGTAATTGTTAAAGAGATTGGCACAATTAAAGAAAAGCCTGGTGCTCTGCAGCTGGACAGGAGGAAAGGGTTCCCAAAGGAAAGACCCACTCATCAAAGGTTCCAACTCCTAAATATGCAAATATGCTTGAAAAGATAGAGCCTTAACTGAGATCACTGTGGTAGTTTGAAAGAAAATGACCAAAGGGAGTGGCACTATTAGGAGGAAGTTTGTCACCGTGGGGGCGGGCTTTGAGGTCTCTTTTGCTCAAGCTTCCCTCAGTGTGACTCACTTGACTTCCTGCTGCCTGCAAGATGTAGCACTGTCAGCTCCAGCACCACCTCTGCCTGCACACTGCCATGCTCTCTGCAATGATGATAATGGACCGAACTTCTGAAACTGTAAGCGAACCACCCCAATTAAATATTTTCTTTATAAGAAATGCCATGGTCATGGTGTCTCTTCCACAGCGATAAAAACCGTAACCCTGCTAGAATAACTACCTAGGAAAGCATTTTCTTAGATTTAGCCACCAAGGCACAGAAAGGCCAGCTGTGATAAGAGCGTCAGGCTACATTTGGATCTGGGAATAGAATCTGAGAGCAGCACCCACATGAGGCTGGTCCTACAGATATGCAAAATGTAATAGAGAACCAGTTGTAAAAACTGGCACCAAGGTTCCAGGAAGCTTCTGAGGCGAGGCAATGTGTGGCAGGGCTCTGTTCTCGGTAAGAAGGCCCAAGGGACCATAGCATAAAGCTGTGAAGGTGAAGTTTAAGTTGTAATGGAATCTCCAGGATGAGGCCAAGGCAGAACGACATGTCTGCCAAGGAAAGCTGCAGGCCTGGGTGGCATCCGTGGAAGAAAGGTCACAAGTGCCAAAGGCAGCAGAGATAGAGGAGCAGGATTGCCAATGACCCATGAAGCCCCGATGATTCCATCATGTCTCCAGATGCTCAGCATGGATCTGCAGGGTTTGTTGTTTGCTGAGTTTGAGTTTTGTTTTGATCTGACCTTCCCTTGATGTCTTCCTGTTCCTCAAATTTAGCATGGGACTATTTAGTCTATGTTATTACATATTAGGTGCATGTGACTATTTTTCCTATGTTATTGTACAAGGATCAGTTAAGATACTGCTTTGAGTCTCAGAACAGACTTGGACTCTGGAATTGGGAGTGGTGGTCAGGTTGTTAAAGACTATGGAGGCTTTTGAAGTAGACTGAATGCATTTCAGGTTGGAATACAAAATGTCCCCGAAGGATTATGTGTTTGATCACTTGGTCCCCAGCAGATGGCACTGTTTTGGAAGACTGTGGAACTTTGGGTGGTGGAGCCTTCCTGGAGGAAATAGTCCATGGAGGGTAAGCCTTGAGGTTTCACTCTCTGCTTTTGACTGTGAACACAATGTGAGGAGCCTATTCACACTCCTGCTGCTATACTTTCCCCACCACGGTGGGCTGTGATTCCTCAAACTGTGAGCCACAGCAAAACCTTCCTTCCTCCGTCTGCTTGTCAAGTATTTTGTCAAAGAAAAAGAAAGAGAGAGGAAGGAAGGGAGGGAGGGAGGGAGGGAGGTAACTAATACACACAGCTCATGCATAAAAAGTGCAGTTCTTTATTCTATGTACCAGGTAATGGGAGAATCTCACTCTCCGGAATGGCTAAAGTTCATTTGTACCAGCTAACTCATGTTGACAAACTGTTACACACATTTGTGTTGTGTGTGTCCCTCCATGTGACACCAATGGAACATAATGGTCTAACAGGCAGGTCAGCTTTCCATAGGTTACTGTAGAAAGACTCACACTCAATAGACTGGACATTCACTGCTGCCCACCAGGACTCCTGACACACGTGTGGGGAACATGGCAGAGTCATGCCCTTCCTAGGGCCTTGTTTCAGCTTCTTCATGGCTCAACATCATAATGAGACACTCATCTCAGTATGGCACAGGTCACAAACACAGCCAATGGGCTAGAATCTGTTTATAAATTCTTATCTTCAGTGTGTGTGTTGGGTGTGATGTGAGTTCTGGTACTAACATGTCCATCTAAATGAAACTGGAGATTAGATGACAAACAGCAGACTCTGCTGGACCAGGACAAATGTGGAGTCCTTCAAGTAGCTCCTCATAGAACCATCTACCCTCCTGAGTTTATGGCATCATCAACAGTCTACAGTTGGCTGAATTTTAACACCTATAGGAGCATTTGGGGATCTGTGTCACCTTAACATCATGATGATGGGGTCACTCTATCCAATGTCCCACACTACATGACAGCATTTCTGACAGCAGCACCACTATTGAGGAGATCGTGGGAATCCCTACTATTCTTCTTTGCAGGAAGCACATATGTGGATAACAATGAGGCAATGGAGCTTTCAGAGCAACTGGGGCTGACCAGTTGGCTTTGAAGCCATACACACAGGGTCATTGCAAGCCCCAGGGAAGAGACACTCTGGAGAAGTAAGCCTCCTGTGACTGGGATATAGACTCAAAACTGTGCTAAAGGGGATATGTAGGAAAAGAAACTTACTTGTGCGCAGGACCCCCATGACATGGAAAGCTGTGGGTGGGAGGGGCTGGGGGAGTAGATAAAGTATCTTTGGGAAAGGGGCAGGCATGAAATGACCATTGGATAGACAGCATGGTATAGGAGAGGAAGTCAAGGCCAACACCAGTTTCTTGCTCCAATGACACAGGCTATACACATTGGGACAGGTCCCCTCACTGAAAAGATCAACACAAACAACAGGGAGGCATTCATTCAAGTAATGACCACTGCTTTTAGGATGTGTCAATGTGGTGGACTGCAGGTGGGTTCCCACAGAACCGTGGTTGACATTCTAACTCTCCAAGATGATGGAAATAGGATATGGAGCCTATAAAGGGAGGTCAGAGTAAGAAGAAAGGGCTGCTAACAGTGGAATTAGTGTGTTTTTAATCTCACACAAGAGCCCCTTCACTTTTCCAACAAGTGAGGACACAATAAGAAAGTGTGTTTGTTCTATGGACCAGGAAGTTCTCATCAGTACACAGTCTGTTGGTGTCTTTGGATTCCCAGCCTCCACCCTGACCCTGGACTCCAGTGACCTTGAATGCTGATTATTCAGAACTAAATGCAATGGTTTTGCTGATAGTGGCCAACAGTCTAGCATGCTGCCACAGCAGCTCAAAAGTCAGAGTTGAACCTTGAGAATGCTGCACAATCTGAGACTCCTATCTGTAGCATGAGTCTTAGAGAGTCTTATTAATAAAATCAAACCTGAGCCGGGTATTTGGGTGAACACTGGAAGGTCAGAGAGACAGAATAAGCCACAGCTATCTCACCTCGCTGAATCCTCAGCTGGTCTTGTTTCCTCAGACTGGATGCCCCGAGCCCTCATCCAGAATGGGTCTCAGCTGAACTGCTGCTAGAAGCCTGAAAGCTTAACCAGCCACATGCTTCTCCAGGCCAAAGGCTTCTCCAGGCCAAAGGCCTCTCCAGGGCAAATGCCTCTAGTTTCTGGTCCTCACGCTTTATATACCTTTCTGCTTTCTACCACCACTCCCTGGGATTAAAGGTGTGGCTTTCTGGGATTAAAGGCGTAGGTCACCATGCTTGGGTGTATCCTTGAACACATGAATTTCTGCCTCTGGAATGCTAGGATTAAAGGCGTCTGCTACCACTGCCTATCCTCATGTTTAATATTGTGGCTGTCCTGTTCTCTGACCCCAGATAAGTTTATTAGCATACACAATATTTTGGGGAACACAATACCACCACACCTATCACTGCAGCGAGTTTAAGTGACTGCAATTGCTGTGGTTGGATGGGCACTCCTGAACTGTCTCCACCAAGTGCCCCAAACCACCTGTTTCCTGTTTGCTGAGCACCTGGAATGCAGGTGTTCACTGGGGTTCCAGAAAGTGCTGTGCATTGGAAGACCTAGAGTGGAACAGAGCTGTCCCCCAATTCAGGTATCCTAACACAAGAATGAAGGTAGACTATAGGCAGGTAGGATTGGATAGATTTGGAGAATGACAATCCAGGTTGTATACCATGAATGTGGGGCGGGGAGAGGGGAAACCTTTCCATCCCCACAAAAGTATACATTGCTCATGCACAATTTAGTCTAAAGGATTCTTGCTGGGATGTGACTGGAGGGAGAGGAAACGAGGTAAGTGGGTGGCATTGATGGGATCAGCCCTGTCAGCATCAAGTATCACATGAGTAGCATGCCAGGGCTCCAAGCATACGTTTTTATCTTCAAATTTGCTATGTAGCTAAGGATGACCTTGAACTTCTGATCATCCTATCTCTACCTCCCGAGTGCTAAGATTTTAGGTGCGTGCCATCACACCTAGTTTATGTGTCATTGAACCCTCATGCATTTTAGTCAAGCATTCTCCTACTGAGCTACAGACCCAAACCAGTCTTTTATGTGGGGAAAAAAAGACTAGTGTCTTTATTCAGAAAAGTAACTGGGCTTCAGCTTTGTGGAGACATTGTCATCCAATGCTAACATCCTCCTGTGGCAGGAAGTGGAGAAACACATGAGATTTACTAGTCACCAGTGTGTGACTGCCCACACCTGTATGGGATCCATAGTTTTTGTTACTGCAATGCCTTCCAACACTCAGTAGAAGACAGGATCTGAGATCTGAGGCCTCTTGATCACAGAGCTCCTGAATCCTGTCACAAAGTGCCCACATTCCAAGTCCTTGAAGAAGTCACTCTGCTCTGAGCACAAATGAAGGGACTAGGAGACCAGGTGAAGCACAGGATCCTATTGAAACTCATGGCTTTCGTGGTGGTCTTGACTCCAGCAGTCAAGATCACTGGAGGCAGAGGCCAGAATGCATGGAGTTAGGAAAGAGCCCAGGGAGAAGAGGAAGCCATGGCCAGGAGACCCTCCTCTGCACACTATTTCCTTCATGGGAAAGACACTACTGATAAAGAATGGTTGGAAAAGGTCTCCTTGGGACAGATCAAGATCTGACGCTCAGCCAATGATCTGACCTCTTCACCCTCAAGAACCACCCCAGAATATTTACAAGTGACATACAAATTAGGAAGAAGTGGAGATTCATCATGCTAGTGGGGGATGTTTCTGAAGTACTCTAGTGGCTCAACGATTCATGACTGAACCAACATGCTCTGTGGGCAATGGAGTTCAAAACATGGCAACCAAAGCTTCCAGTTTGGGAAAGGGAGGGAGGGAGGGAGGGAGAAGAGAGGAGAGAGCTAGCTCTTTGTGTGTGTGTGTGTGTGTCTAGTCTTTCTCACAAAGGCTGCAGGAAGTCACTGAATAAACCTGTGATTGCACCCATGTCCCTAACATCCTCTGATTCTCCACCTCAGTCAGTTCTAGCACCAACAGGAGCCAGGAGTAGTAAGCAGCCCAGCTCAAGGACATGCACCTTTCTGTTGACCCTTTGCTCACTTAGAAGAAGCAGGTGCAACTCAGCTCTATGTAGTTTGAGTTTATGAACATGCTCTTATCCCTGTCCCTTCTGCTTCCAATCTCTGCTGTATGGAAATTCAACCAAGTATATCATAATGGTGCAGTCCCCCCAGATTACCACAGTTCTTATGATGCTGTGCAGAAACAATACACAGAAACCTGGACCAGAAGGCCAAAATCCATCATGGGCTGAGTCTCAGACCCCAGCCTGGACGATGAGAAGGTAATAAAGAGAGCTTTGCTCTAGCATTTCTAGTTGTTAAATAAAATTCTTTGTGACTTGTAAAAAAAAAAAGGGGGGGACACAATGAAGAATTATCAGTGCCTCCCCCACAGAAGTAATCTACACGTGTTTATTTAATAAACAGAAGATGTCTTTATTATACACATTTGATTTCCATATGCAGCCATTTCCTTATCTATCACCTGTATCTAAGCAGGGCGCTTTATAGGAATCTGAAAATGAAAAACGCAGCACCGGGCAAAGGAAACTCATTTAATGTCGAGAGCAGTCAAAATCAAGATTTCTTTATTTGTAGTAACAACGCTGTTAAATCAGAAAATTACTCTCCCTTTCTGCGCGTCCCTCTTCCTTTACAATTCAGTTGTTTGATCATAAATTGTCGGGGGCTGTGACTTGTCTCCTCTACTTTCCACACTGGCCAAGACAGATTAAAAACTCCGGCACACCACCGGCCAGTCTTGGCATACCATTAGCATATATATGAGATTTGAGACATTTTCTAATATTCTCCAGCAGGACTCATCTGTCAGCCAGGTGATGAATTATAAAAATTCTTAGCTTGTTTAGGAAATAAAGGGGAGGGAGGAGAGAAGGAGGAGCGAGGGAGATGAAAGGATGCACACCCACCCTCTCTTCCCACCGAGTGTGCAAGAGATGGGTTCCCAGGTCTGCATCATGTCCAGACGCATCTGCATCGAGTCAGAGACCACCTGCCCATGACCCAGGCTGAATGGCATGGTCTCAGGAGGAAATAAGTGATTCTTACTTTATGGTCACTCTGGTTTAAGAGGCCCTAACACTGGCACCTTAGCTTCTGAGTCACATGCTGCTCACAGTGAATAAAGCATTGGAAATGTGAATTTGAAGCTTGCCTGTCAGGCCTTTTAAGAATAGGTATTCCAAGAGGAGAATGCTAGCCTGCTGGCCAGAGGTCTCCTTCCCACAATGCTTCCATATGACTTGGTCAACACCCAGAGAGCAGCTTCTGAATAAGACTAGAGTGTGCAGCAACAGAATTTTGTGTGGGGGCGTTGTAGTTCCAACAGTATGCTTGGGGTTCCCCTCTGAGTTTTGTGTGCAGGTTTGGAAGTTAGCCGCTACACAACATATTTTGACGCCTCCCAATTGTATAACATCTGTGTTACAGGCGTGTTCTATCCAAATACACTAAATATCCATCTGGAGCTCTTGGGGTCTGTGGTGAGCAAGAGTTTAGGGAGCAGTGGACCCCTTCCTGAAGGTCCTGTCTGCTATACTGCTTACAAAATGAGATCTCAGTGGCAACCAGCAGGGTGATGCTGATTAATACTGGGCCCTTTGCTGTGTGAGAGTGTGGTGGTATTGTGTTCCAAAATATTGTGTACCTTAATAAACTTATCTGGGGTCAGAGACAGAACAGCCACAATATTAAACATGAGGATAGGCAGTGGTAGCATACGCCTTTAATCCTAGCATTCCAGAGGCAGAAATTCATGTGTTCAAGGATACACCCAAGCATGGTGACCTACGCCTTTAATCCCAGAAAGCCACACCTTTAATCCCAGGGAGTGGTGGTAGAAAGCAGAAAGGTATATAAAGCGTGAGGACCAGAAACTAGAGGCTTTTGCCCTGGAGAGGCCTTTGGCCTGGAGAAGCCTTTGGCCTGGAGAAGCATGTGGCTGGTTAAGCTTTCAGGCTTCTAGCAGCAGTACAGCTGAGACCCATTCTGGATGAGGGCTCGGGGCATCCAGTCTGAGGAAACAAGACCAGCTGAGGATTCAGCGAGGTGAGATAGCTGTGGCTTGTTCTGTCTCTCTGACCTTCCAGTGTTCACCCCAATAACTGGCTCAGGTTTGATTTTATTAATAAGAACCTTTTAAGAGTCATGCTACATGAGAGTGTGGCCTGGTATGCCTTTTGGATGATGCCACTCCCAAGTACAGCTTATCATTGAAAATGTAGCTCATCATCATTGCTGGGTGGTGCCTGCCAGGTCTAGCATCTTTGGAGTCATGGGCAGGTTTCCCTATGTAACTCTGAAGGCAATGAAGACATCCTCAACACACTCTCTACAAGCACCAATTCATCCTGCAGCAGACGGCTATACTGTGGAGAGAGATCTTTGGTTTTATGTTTTGAAGCATTTCTCTGACATTTTTGTTATATCAGTCCCACAGTTTCTGTTCTCACATTTAGGTATTTCATCCTTTTTGAACTGATTTCCATACAAAGTTGTAGGAGCTGAGTTTTAATCTTCTGTTTGTGGACATCTGGTTTTCCCAGCACTGTTTTTGAAGGGGCCATTCTTTATTCTACATGTATCTTCTGTAGATGGATGGAATGATTTCTGGCCACTCTATTGTGTTCTACTGGTCTGTTTTGAGGCTAATACCACGCTCTTTGACTCATTACAGATATGCTATATGTCTGAAATTAGGAAGTGTAATGCCTCCATCTTTGTTCACTTTGGTCAACATTGCTTCTGCTATCTGGGGTCTTTTAAAACTTTTGTATACATTTTTAATTAAAATGAAATTCTATCACGTTACTTCTTCTCTTTACTCCAACACCTCCAATGGCCCCTCTCAAATTAATTGCCTCTTTTATTTTGATTATTATTGTTGTTATATACATATATGTGTGTATATGTGTGCACAAACATGTAAACTCAACCTGCTAAGTCTGTTTTGTTGTGTGTCTATGATTTCAGGGCTGACCACTTTGTGTTGATAACTATTAAGGATACTCATCTCAGGAAGAGGATAATTCTCCCTCTTCCAGCAGTCTCCCAACTAGTTGTCTGTAGTTCTTTGTCTAGAGGTAGGACCCCATGACATTCACACCCTTCTCCCATTAGCATGTTTATTGATAATGCCACTGAAGAACCCACTGGCAAGGACAATGGCAATAAGTACATTACATCATAGCTTCTTCATTTATGGCTCAGGGACCATTGTAGGAGAGGGGGAAGAAACATTGTAAGAGCCAGAAAGCCAGGAAGTTTGCTGTGAAACAGCCTCTCCTAGAAATGGCTGTTTGCACAAGACCGGAACAATGGCACTATTGAGGGGCTTTGATGCTCCCAAGTGAGCTCTACGATGAAGACTGTGTCAAGTCTGTAAATCATCTCAGCAGTATAGACATTTAAATCTCATATTAATTAAATTCTAAGAATAGTAATTATTCAGATGTGTGATGCAATGGTCTTTCCTTTTTTATGTCCATTGCAATCTCTTCCAGCAGTTTCCCATTTTCACTGTAGATGTCTTTACTTCCTTGCTTGCATTAGGAATTTTATCTTTTAGTCATTATTGTAAACATGATCTTTTTCATGATTTCCTCCTCAGGGATATCAGTATTGGTATACAAGAATGCTACAAAGTGGTCAGCCCTGAAACCATATACACACAAACAACAAAAACAGACTCAAAAGGTTGTATTTATAGATTTATGCATACAGATACATACATATAAACAATAATAATCAAGTAAAAGAGGCTATCAATTTGAAAGGACGACATGGGAGGGGTTGGAGAGAGGAAAGGGGGAATTAAAGTGATGTAGTTCTATTTTACCTAAAAATTTATTCAAAGATTTGTTTTAAAGACCCCAGATTGCTAAGGTAATATTGACCAACATGGACAAAGACTAAGGCATCACATCTTCTGAATTCAAGATATAAGAAAGCTTTCGTGAGTCAAACAGCATGGCACTGGTTTCAAAGCAGACGGCTGGAACAGAATAGAGTGGCCAGAAGTCATTCCATCCATCTACACCTAACTTACTCTTGGCAAAGGTGTCCAAGATATACAGAAGATTCTAACTTAACTCCTACAACTTTGTATGAAAATCAGTTCAAAATAGACACAGACCTGAATGTGAGATAATGTGAGACCAAACCTGTGGATGACCCACTTATGCTGATTTGTTCTGTAAGTGGACAGTCTTGTGGACAGTCCCATACACAGAATCACACAGTCTGCAAACAGGTGATTTGACCCACCCTTTGTAGCTAGAGTTTTCCTGCCTGGCCCACAGTCAGGACAAATCTCTCTCACCTGCCAGTCCCACAGACGCTCAGACCCAACCAAGTAAACACAGAGACTTGTATTGCTTACAAACTGTATGGCCGTGGCAGGCTTCTTGCTAACTGTCCTTATATCTTAAATTAATCCATTTCCATGAATCTATACCTTGCCACGTGGCTCGTGGCTTACCGGCATCTTTACATGCTGCTTGTCCTGGCGGCGGCTGGCAGTGTCTCCTTCCACCTTCCTGCTCTTTTCTCCTCTCTGTTAGTCCCGCCTATACTTCCTGCCTAGCCACTGGCCAATCAGTGTTTTATTTATTGACCAATCAGAGCAACACATTTGCCATACAGAACATCCCACAGCAACCCTTCCTATATGCGCGCCCTTTCACTGCTCTGGCTAAAACTTCCAGTGCCGTGCTGAGTAAGAGAGGTGAGAGTGGGCACCTCTGTCTTGTTCCTGGCCTTTCAAGATGTCTGTCTGTCAGCCCCTCCCCATCTACCTGATATAGGTTGTGAACTTGTGATATGCTGTCTGGATCATGATGAAGTATGTCTTTCCAAGGGTTTTATCATGAAGGGATGCTGAATTTCATTGAATACTTTTCCTATATCAATTAAAATGACCATAGGATTATGTTCTTTGGATTTTTGAAGTCATATACTCCACTACTGATGTGTGTGTGTGTGTGTGTGTGTGTGTGTGTGTGTGTGTGTGTGTGTTAGAACACTCCTACATCTCTGAAATAAATCCAACTATATCATGGAGAGGAATCTTTTCTGATTTGTTCTTGGATTCTGTTACTACCATTGGATGAGAACCTTTGTCTCTGTGTTCACTGGAGACATGGGCTGAAACCCTTCGGTTGGTTGGTATCATTTGTTCTCCTGTGCCCTTATGTTATTTCACTGGCCAGGGGGAATCTGATGGTTGATTGGTTGGTTGGTTGATTGGTTCATTGGTTGATTGGTTGATTGGTTGATTGGTTGATTGGTTGGTTGGTTGGTTGAGTAGTTGATTACTTGGTTAATTGGCTTCATTTTTGGCGTAGTGTCCTTGGGTAGTTTCACAATCAGGGCAGTGCTAATGAGTTGTTGCTGGTCTTTTTTCCTGTTCCGTCCTTGTGTGGGTTCACTGTCCAGGCACTGCCACACTCCTTTTCAATTCCGTTCTTTAATATGAAAGAATTGGTCCTGATTTTTCTTTCAAATTTTGGTGGAGTTTAGAAGTGAAGTCAGCCAGCCCTGGGATTTTCTTTGCTCATATCATTTCCACTGACCCTTTGTTCTTCTGCAGAAGCAGGTTTAGTGCCTTCCTTTTCATCCCCAATTTAAATCTCAGTCTTCCTTCTTTTTCTTAATGTAGTGACAACTTGTCAATTCTGTTTGCCTTTCTTATTGTTTACATTTTATATTTATTTATTTTAATTTCTATTTCTGCACAGATCTTTCCTGTTTTTTTTTTTAATCTTCTACTCACTCTGGGTTTAGGTTTTCACCATAGTGCTTGGTCCTTGGGATGTATCTAGAATATTTATTTGGAATATTTCTATTATTTAATGTAGGAAATTACTGCTATGAACATGTCTGCAACTGCTATTTTTTATTTCGATATATTTCTACTTTGATTTTAAAGAATCTTTTAAATTTCTCTCTTTAATGACCTATTGCTTGTTAAGTAAGCTGTTGCTAAGTTTATATATTTCATATAATTTCTGAAGTTTCATTTGCAAAGACATTGGATAAGGTCCACCAAAGACTGTGATGGGCCTCTGCTGCATATGTTAATATACAGAGCTAAGATGAAAAAATGCAGATAAAGTGCATGTACACAGAAGGAGTCTCCTTGTCTACTGAGCAACTTGATGTTTTCACACAATCACTCAGTATCTGTACACAAAGCCAGCACTGTGGTAACACACTTCCATGAAATCAAATTTGCAAAAACAGGTGTAAAATAATCTAGAGCTTTCTCAAAGCCTTCATACACCTCTAGTATTGAAAATGATATGAATGTGATCTATAAACATGATGAATCTCTCTTTTTTAAAAACGTGCTGATAATTTTAAATAATGGGGTAAAATAAAAGTAAAGAAAACCTAAAATAAAAATGTGACACATTAAAAATGTGTATTCAGTAACAGATGATAGACAGCTACATGAAAGTGGAGTTATTCTATGTGGAGTCATCAGCCCCTGGAGAGCTAAGGCCGAAGTGCCCCAGGCGTTTTAAGGAGCTACTGAGGCAGAGCTGTGGTGAGGACCACCTGACATCAGACAGCTTCCCAGAGCCAGTGACACTCCAGTCCTGGAGTCATAGCCTAGCCCTGAGCCTCTGTTCTGTCCCCCAGTGGCTGTGGGGCCCACATCAAACCATGCAGTCTGGACCTCAGACTGAAGGCCTCAGCTCACAACCTCTTGAAGATACTCTTGGTTTGTCCACGTTAGCCCTTGTTATGACTCATAATCATCATTGTTGCTATTGCTGTCCTTATTGTTATCCCCTAAATAGCCATTTGTGCCAGAAAATGACAAAAAATTCAAAATGTTACCAGTCCAGTTTATTCCACAGCCCAGGTTGCACATCCACAGGTTGTAACTGCTACAGTTACACTGTAACCTGTTAGTGACAGTTCAGTCCCTCTTGTTATGGGCACACTGTAACCTGTTAGTGACAGTTCAGTCCCTCTTGTTAAGTGCATAGGCAAGCTTGTTGGTACTCTCTTGGGGACCCTTGTTTTCAGAATAAAAACAGACCAGAGAAAATCTGAAGGTCAGTTGGTTCTAGCCAAGTTTTCACCTTCTCCCTTCCAACATCCTCCTGGTTTCCCCCACGCAGTCCCAGAGCCGGTCCTTCCCCTTGCTCCGTGGCGGTGCCCCACGTGTTGGAAATGGGAGAGGGGGAAGCGCTTGTGGTTGCTTCCATTTTTGTTACACAAGGACTACCAAGCCCGTGGACCACACTGGCAAGTCCCTCAGCCCCCAGAAAGTCTTGGTGACGACAATAATCCCCTCTTTGGACGATGATGCATCTTCTCCCGTCTGTCAAATCCTTAATGCGCACATAAAGTTCAGAGAGGTTAAGGAGGGCTATTATCTTATCTGCAAGAGGCCACATTAGAGTGCACCCTTGTATTACCCTTTAGGTCTCATCTGTTTGTGTGTACATACTTGTTAGTGTAGGTGTTTGCACCTGTACAGGTGTGTAGGCATGTGTGTGTGTGTATGTGTGCGTGTGCATGTGCATGTGCGTGTGTGTGTGTTTGTAGAGGTCAGAGGTTGACATCTGTCATTTTTCCTGGTTCACTCTTCACCTTTAATTTTTGATCTATTAAAGGTTGTGATGGCTAATCTTGGTTGTCAACTTTACCACATTTAGAATCAATACACAAGCAACTAGGCACAGGTGGGAAGGATTTTCCTGATTGTATCATTTGAGGTCAAAAGATCATCCTAACCCTGAACCGCACCTTCTGGCGGCAGCCCACGTAAAAGGACATGGAAGAAGGAAGCTTCTGCTTTTGTCTTGCTTGCCCTCACTCCCACTACCAAATTCCTCTGCCCCGTTGTTGAGGCATTCCTTAGCTGCTAATAGAACCTCAGTGTAGACCAAAGACCAGCAGCTCTCTCTGACTTCCCTGAGACTCCAGCACCAGACTGGACTGCTGAGGCATCCATTCTTACAAACTGATCAACTACCGGATCCTTAGCCTTTCTGTCAGAAAATTGCCATTGTTGGACAACTCAGAACACAGCTTGTAAGTCACTCTAATAAATCCCCTTTAAATATATACATACACACACACACATGTACAGTACACAAGTACTTATATATCCATTCTATCAGTTTTCTTCCTTTAGGGAACCCTGATTAATAGAAAGGTCATCAAATCAGCTAGGCTGGCTAGCCAATGAGTTCTAGGCGTCCACCTGTTTCTGTTTCCTCCCCTTCAGCACTGAAATCACAAGTGTTGACCTGTTTTTTTACATGGGTTCTGAGTATCCAAATGCAAGTCTTCATGCTGTATGGGAGGCATATTACCAACTGAGCCTTCTCCCTGGCCTCTTGAGGCCAAGTTCAAAAAATATATTTTCTCTCTTGTTTCTCTCTCTCTCTCTCTCTCTCTCTCTCTCTCTCTCTCTCTCTCTCTCTCCTCCATTCCTCTCTCCCTCCCTGCCTTCCCCTCCCTTCTGTCTCTCTCTCCCTTCAGAGAAGGCAATGTAATCATTGCAACACTGGGCACCACAGCCCTCTGAATAATGAGAGAGAGAAAGAGTAAGAGGCTGATTACAGACACCTTGTCCATCACGGTGCGTAGACAGTGCTCTGCACAGTTGCTACTTGTTGTGACCTCATTTTAGCCCCCATTCAAGTCAGTTTTTTTCTCACTGATCTGCTTGACTATATAGAACAAACAAAAATATTGGTAGGTAATAGATTATTTCCTTTTAAAATGATTGATTGCTATGAACTAAATACAGTTCAAGTAAAAACAATGTACTCATTGATTAACCGCAATGGGCCATTCAAGGGCCAGTGTCAATAACCCAACCACCAGAACTGAGGGACGCCGCGTCAATCCCTTTCTGAGGGGTTGCCTCCTTTTCTCCATGTTGCTTTCAATTGTCGTTTTCTCGCCTGATAAGAAGCAAGGAGTCTTGAGGCTACTGGGAATGTCTCATAACTATGGACGCTTACTTAGCCTCAAAAACACTGAGGAAAAGGCCTGGCTGTGCCTGCTCATTTCCACAGCCGAAGCAGTACGTAGTCTACCTATTTGCCCTTGAATTGCGTTTTTCTTTTCATGATGGTTTGCAGACATCACCTTTAAAACAATTTCAAAGGAGACAAATGGAATGAATAAAAGCCTGCTTGGAGCAGGAAAAGCAACAAAAGCTGCAGGAGAAGCTGCCAGTGGGAAGATTTCACGCTTTTGTTAATTAAACGAACAAAGGCAAACACTAGGCTGTACCCCCGCATCGGAGACCCCAGCTTCAGTCTTCCCAGTTCCATTCCATTTGGAGCTGGGGCCCTTGCACAGCACAGGAGCTGCTCCCCCACTCCCTCTGCGAAATGACTGAACGCAGCCGACTGTGTCCTGTCTCCACCTCCTGCAACGACTGGGTTGTATTATTTTACATTTTGATTGAAATGATGTCACCTCCAGATAAAAGCCCAGACCGGCATTGTAATTGAATCTCAGGTTGTTTATTGAAGTGATCTACAGCAGGACTGCTCTTGTCCCAACATCCGACGCATAAAGGGTCCTCCTTGTCCAACTCAGTACTGATTAGATCTGGCCACAAAAAGCCATCTGACTAGGGTCAAGGGCCTAGAGCTGGAGTGCAGGGAAATTGGGAGGGGTGGGTGAAGAAATGGGAAGAGAAGCTGTCTGCCAAATTTTCCAAGTGTGACTGAAGTTCCAATAAATGGATTGTGCTGGTGTCTGGCGTCAGAGCTGGGCCAGGGTTTGAGGGACAGCATCTCAATGATGCTCAATGGAGCTCTGGGATAAGAGGGGCTTCTATTGGCCTGTCTTCAATATCACTGAATGAATCTCCATCTGTTTCCATAGTCATAAGAGTGATGTCACATCGATGGTGCACAGAAATGCTGGGTGAACACTGAGATCAGAATATGTCCAAGTTGTTGGAGACTGTGATCACCAAGTTCTTCCCCCAAAGCTAGAAACAGCAGAGTGACAGGGGTCAGGTAATTAGACACCTCACACAGCAACTCAAGCAACTGTCACTTCCTGTGCTGGGACAAGAAGCAGCAGCTAACCCACCTACCCCAAGACAACCTCAAAGCCCTGTTCTAAGACAAGGAAGCTGCGTGGTTACCGACGTATAGAAAAGAGGCGTGATATGGTGTCTTATGTGAGGCAAACTTCCTGTACTTTCCACTCTTCCAGGCTTAGCCCAGTCTTCGTCAGTCACCACACAAGGGACACTCTGGGACTCCCTGGGGAACCAAGTGCAATCCAACCAGAGTCGTCGGGCCGAGCGATACTGGAGAGCTTCTGGGCAAGTCCCTGTCTTGTTCTAGCTGGAGTCTGTGCTCCTTCTATGCAGTCAAATGTTTAAAATCAGGTACCTTTATTATGAATTAAGCAGACATACAAAATATTCAGCAGTCATTTTGCCTGCTGCCCTGCAGGTTTTTGTTACTGGTGGCTCTAAAAGCAATTCCTAACTACCAACTCATTTGTTTCTGGATAGTTTGTAAGATCGGCTTCAGAAAACTTAAAATCCTAGAAGCCAAAATCAAAGGTGATAGAAGATGCTCACCTAAAGCTTAAGAATGAATCTTTACCTTAATGTTCCCCTCCCCCACACAGCCAAGCTGATGGCATGCGTGTGAACATTAGGACATCACTCAGGAAGAGGTGCACAGGCAACCTAAATATGTATTGCACATCAGTGGAGCCAATCTGATGAGAACACAGGCTGTGATGTCAACAGATCTGAGGAGGAAAAGCGATGGAGGCAGCTGAGAGCTGCGTCTGCTAGAGACTGGGCTCTGGGAGGAAGACAGGCAGAGCTCCGGGGTGCTCAGCTCTTCTGTGACAGAGATACGTGGCCTTACATATTTCTTAAAACCCAGGGTGAAGCTTAGTGTGGACTGTAAGCTTTTCGTGGATAAAACAATGCATGAACTCGGGGCAGCTAGCAGAGTCACAGGAGAGTCACCGATGCAGAGGAGAGGGAAGGGTGTGTGCAGTGCAATGTATGGGGAATGTCAAAACTCGGTGCTTAGTTTCTATGTCGTTATGAAACTCTCAAGAACATATTGATTGTTTTAATGATTTTGCTCCCCTTCCCCCAGATCCCAGGATATATGTCCCTAAACCAAAGTAGGCTGAGGCAAATTCTAGGCATCCCCTGTGGTAGTTCTTCCCCCTCTAGGCATCTCTTCATTTACCCAAGGAGCCTCCCAGCGTGACTGGTACCTCAGACTAATTTGGGGAACATTCCTAGTACTTTGTACCCTTCCCTCATGGGTGACAGAGCTAAGCCTTGGTCTTGTGTTGCTCATGAGGACAATGTCCTTCTCAGTGGACAGACAGAGACATTCTGGTGCCCTGCCCTGCTGACCAGACTTCACTACAGAGTGGACAGTGATTCGGGAGACCTGACAGCCAGGTTCCCTCTCTTCTTTCAAGCAGTTAATAAAGTCACCCTGTCAGGTATGTTCTAAGCACTCTTTGATGTTTTTTACGTTTAAATAGTGAGAAAAATGCCATAACAGAATGATTAGAATTCAGTTTCTTGTTACATGGGTATTAAAGGAAACATACCTTCCCAGACACATACCTGTTCGGTTTATCATTAAGAAGCTGTTTTGTAAAGTCTAGAATTGAAAAATCAGGATGAGAGCAGTCCAGATAGGGGCCAGCTTCCATTTCATCACAGCTTACACAGCTGCCTGATTGAGGAAGTGGATATCTTTTCAACCAATACTTTGAAACCTCTGGTCAGAAATCCACATCTCAGTATATCTCTATGGACAAAGTAGGTACTTTGACAGATGTTATATTAAAAGGTTGTCAAATGGAATTCAGAGAATGAAAACACCACATTGGTAAAAATCTGCACATATGGGTGCATCACATTGTAGAACACACTGGATAGATATATCACCACATGGTGACACTGGTTGGGTGAGTCATCACACGGGAGAACATTGGATGGATAGATCATCACGTGGTGGAACACTGATTGGATGTTGTCACATGGTAGAACACTGATTGGATGTTGTCACATGGTGGAACACTGATTGGATATTGTCACATGGTGGAACACTGATTGGATGTTGTCACATGGTAGAACACTGATTGGATGTTGTCACATGGCGGAACACTGATTGGATGTTGTCACATGGTGGAACACTGATTGGATGTTGTCACATGGTGGAACACTGATTGGATGTTGTCACATGGTGGAACACTGATTGGATGTTGTCACATGGTGGAACACTGATTGGATGTTGTCACATGGCGGAACACTGATTGGATGTTGTCACATGGCGGAACACTGATTGGATGTTGTCACATGGCGGAACACTGATTGGATGTTGTCACACGGTGGAACTCTGATTGGATGTTGTCACATGGTGGAACACTGATTGGATGTTGTCACATGGTAGAACACTGGATGTTGTCACATGGTGGAAAAATGACTGGATAGGTTCCACAGCAGAGCCAAGTTGACAAGGAAGGAATGGGAGGAAGTTTTAATAAGGTGTATCCAATCTGACCCAGAGGACATTAGAACACAGTAAGTGAACAGTGGGCTAGGGAAATTCCTCAGTGGGTAAAACACTTGCTCTGTAAGCATGAAGACCTGAATTGGGATCTCCATAACCTATTTAAAATTCTCTGTGATAGCACAGGACTGGTATCCTGTGCTCCTACAGGAAATGGGAAGTAGAGTCATAGAAATCCCAGAAGCATGTAGATCAACTAGCCTGGCATGAACAGTCATGAATAGCAGAGACCCTGCCTAGCTGTAAAAGACAAATACTGAGAACCAGAGTTGTTCTTTGACCTCCACACATGCTCAGGAGCATGTGCATACTTGCACACACACACACACACACACACAACACACACACACACAACACACACACACACACACATATGCACATGTGTGCATACATACATACTCAACTCAAAGAGAGAGGGAGACATAAATTTTACTGGAGAGATCCTGGATCCTGTAATACAATAGCATAAGACTCAACATTGAAGTCCCTAAGGACTCAGAAGGACAGAAGAAAAAGGAAAACCAGTTAAGAAAGTATCTGAAGCTGCAAAGAATAAAGGCTTCTGAATCAAAGCAAGACTTATTTCTACACCTGCCAGATGAGCAGTCACACACCAGACATACAAAACAAGAAACGAACAGAAACTCACAAGGATAGCATAGAGAAACACCAAACAGTGAAGAACAAAGACCAACAGACAGTAAGACGATCAAGAAAAGTGGCACATAACCACAGGAGACACCCACCCAGGACTGCAGAGCACTCATGACTTCAGGGCTCAGTCATGACTGCAGAAGACACCCACACATGGCTGCAGGGGATACCTATTCATGATTACAGGAAACACCAACTTGAATGACAGCTGATTTTTTTTATCTCAAAAGTTGGAGGCAGAAGGAAGAGGCCCAGCACTTTTCCAATGCTCAAATAAAAGAGCTGTGGACCATGAATGCCATAACCAGAGGCACTATCCCTCTGGCATGAAGGAGAAATGAAGGCATTGTCAAAGAGAGGAAGGGCATTAATCACCAGCAATTTCAACACTGTGGAGATGGGACTAGATATCTTTAGTTTGAAGATACTTAAAGGCTGATACTTTCCCTCAAGGGATCTGCAGGCTCACTACCCTACCTACCTAAAAACAAATCATTTTAAAAGAAACAGAAAAAAAAGAAGTCTAAAAATCTTCATGACATCACCAAAGACCTGAAGCAGGAAGAGCACGTGGGGTAGTAAGAAGAGAACGTCTTACATGATTTCCAGGTCTCATGGGAAGCTGTGACAGACAGGATGGTACCAGCACATAAAGAGATACAAGGGCCAGTCAAGCTTAGGGGAGATCCAGGAAAAAGCTACCCACTGAGGTGCTTGATCTTTGTATAACTCAGTAAGCAATGCTAGGAAAGCTGAATCTTCACATACAGAACAAAATGCAACCTTTACCTTGTGTTACATATAAAAACCAACTCAATAGACTTTATGGAATTAAACCTGGATCTCCAAACTATGCCCTGCTAGAAAAAAAAGTGTAAGGGGGAGATAGACAATACTACTATAGACAATATTGAGGGATATAAACCCCCCAAATAGAATTTTTTGGGGGGACAAGCAAATATTGCTTCAAACTATTTCTGTACAACAAAGGAGACAGAGGAACAAAGAGGATCTAGAGACTGGGAGAGAGCATTTGCAAGCTCATGTCTAACACAGAGTTTGTATCCAGTAGAGAATGGGAAAAAGCATTTGCTAGGTCACATTAAAATGGAATGCATACCCCTCCCCAAACTCAGAGCAAATGGCCAGAGCTGAAGGAATGGTGTTAAACACCACCATCTCTAAGAGAATGTAGATCAAGATACAGTGAGAATGGGGGCTCGGCTCGTCAATTGCCTACTTTGCAAGCATGAAGGTATGAGAATGATCCACAAAACAAATGTAAAACATAAAAAAAACCAGGTATGATTATAATCCCAGTGCTGAGGAGATGGAGGCAGGTGGATTCTGGGCTCACTAGCCAGATAGCCTAGTGTACTTGGCAAGTTCCAGGCAAGTGAGAGACCCTGTCTCAACAAACATGGTATACAGTGCCTGAGAAATGACAGTTGAGATTGTCCTCTGGCCTCCATTCACACATATCCATATTCACATGTACCTGAGCACACATGAAATACACAACATGTACATAGATACATACCGTGAGATAATAACTCATTTGGTAAGAGTGAAAGTCACTAACCTCAAAAGCAAAAGATAATGAGCACTGTTGAGGATGTGAGAAAAGGGAGTCCCAGACATTGTGGGTGAGATGAGAATTAATACAACCATCATAGAAATAGTGGAGCTTCCTCAAAAGACAGGAAATAGAACAAACCTGAATCTAGAAAGCTCACTTTACTGAAGAGAAATCCAAAGGATATAAAACCAGTCTGCAGAAGAGATGTCCACATTCTTGTTCTCACTGAAACACTGTTCACAACAGTGGGGAGCTGGAAATGACCTGAGTTTCTATCAACTAATAGCCTAATGAATGATGAGAGGACCAATGGATCCACTGTCATATTTGCACAGTGAAATATTGTCTGATCTTTTAAAAGAAGGGAATTGTGTCACTTGAGTTAACATCAGTGAAACTGGAGAGCATGATGCTAAGTGGAGTAAGTTAGGCACAAATACAGTATGTACGGTCTCACTTCATGTGGGAGCTGGTGATGTCAACTCAGAGGAGAAGAAGCTAAGTAGCTGGCTGTTGCTGGCTCCTGGAGGATGAACAGAAACTGGGAAGTGTTAGGCAAAAGATGTGAAGTTTCAAAACAGGTAATAAATAGTCTAAAACAAAGCAACTTCAATGTTCTGTGTTATTGCTTCACTAGAAAGAGTAATGGCATCAGTGACGTTCCTTGGGACCTGTCAACACGAACAGCAACGAGGAGAACGGAAGCTTCCAAAAGATCTGAAGAAAGTCTGATCACAGGAATGGGGGACATGCCCACCAAGCATCCAGGATCCAAATGCGCCTAGAAACACCTGGCGTCTGGGAATGCTGCCCCCCCCAGGGCAGGCACATGGGTCTTTGTAAACGTGTTCCATGCTGTTCCAACATGTTTGTGATATCAAAAGGACTTAGAATTTTCCCAAATCACCCTGTAATCCAAAAATGCTCTCTTCTGAGTCTGTGTGGGTGAGGAACACACTGAAAACTATGTTCTGATGAATGTCAACACATGGCATTGGAGCATATGAAAGGTTTCATCTTGAAGCAAATTTTTTAAATGTTAAGTAACTTCCAGACATAAAAGCCACTTGAAAGTCTATGTCTCAATGGCAAAGGGACTAAAAGAAGAGAAAGGAAAACTCTAGCCCTTGTTAAAGTGCAGGAGCATATTTCAAAGCATGAAGTCAGTACTGAGAATGTGGTCCAGCAAAGCTCTGACCTGTAGTTGCTATAGACGCCACACTGTGGAAGACCCTGTAGAAGGGTTTCTTGGCTGGAGACAGTCCACCCCTTGTTGTACCATTGTACAAAATCTCAGCAGTTCTAACACATTAGCTTCAGAAACCAAATCATCAAAGATACCCATAAAAACATGGAAACACAGCCAGCACAGGGAAAAGACAGGGCAGGCAGCTCAACCAAGCACAAGGTGGAGCTGGCCACATTTGTGACAGATGCTTAGGATATGAGTCATAAACAGATGTCCCTCACCTTCTTAAATCTCACCCTTAATCCCTGGACTTGCCAAGCAGGGTAGATAATGTACATTCTTGATGTTTAGTATATTATATTTTATGCCTGACTATGCTGTGAGTATTTAATGAAATGAATTTTTGACATCTATCAGGACTCAAAAGTTCATTTCTGAATTCACTTTAGTTGCTACAATTTTTTTAGTCATGTGTATATGCATGTGTGAGGGTAAGTGTACATGTGTGTGGGTGTCCATGGGGGCTATAAGAAGACATCAGATGCCCTAGAACTAACTGGAATTATAGGTAGTCATGAGCCACCCAACATGGATGCTGGGAGCTGAATTGGGGTTGTCTGGAAGAGCAGGAAACACTCTTGACTGCTGGGGCAACTCTCTAGGCCCTGTCATAATTAAAAAAAAAAAAGAACCAGGACATGTAGAAAAATAGCTGTTTATACATGGAGATCTCATAATTTCTTAGTCATTGGATGAGCAAATGAAAGCCTTGTCTCTTTTAAGTGGGGTGAGCCTCATGTCTAGTGAGATGCCTGACTTAACTTGGGCTAGGATGCACTATGGCCCCCAAATCACTATGGCAGCTAAGGAGTCAGGAGCCCCAGAACCCAACTCTGGGTCTTCTCTTTCAGGTTTCTCCACTCCATGGAGACAGACAAGGGGACAAAGGGACCCCTTCACGGGAACTTGAGATTTAGTGTTTACAAATCATAGAATCCCTACCCTTGGAGCAATAGGAGACATGTCAGAAGTCAGCATTCTTTAATCATCTACCACCAAGCTGCAGTGTCAGGCACAGCGCATGTGGTTAGAGCCTCCCTCCACTGACCTCTGGGATCAGTGAGCTGAGCTGCCCATGGGAAAAGCCAGGAGGGACCACAAGATCAGGTTGTCCTGGTCACCCTTGAAGAAGGCAGCAGAGGAAGAGCTGGAGGTGGAGAACAGGGAGGCAATACTTGTTCAGAGGAGCAGAAAGGCTGCTCAGTTAGCACACCTGGGCATGTTCTGGTTCAGCTGAAGACCAGTGTTCATTCAGTGATTTTAGGGGTTGGGGAGAGATGTGCATGTGTGGTATGTGTGGGTGCATTTGTTTGAGTCAGGATGCACACATGTGCAGGTGTGGCATGTGGATTGTGAGTACTTAGCCTATGTGACTCCATGACGCCCTGCAGAGAACAGAACCATAGCCATGAGTCATAAAGCATTACAGACTGGTGCCTGTAGGATGTGCTGACCACTGCATCCAAGCTTGGGTGGATCCAGGGTAGGATTCTTCACTCTCATGTTTGGTAAGATAGGAACCCCTCACCTTTAACGACAAAATGAGCCAAGATGACTTCCACTTCGGCCAGGGTATGACAGACAGCATGCTTCTGGATGGTTCCACAGTTCATAGATGCACCATGGTGTAGCCCACATATAGCACTGTGTGGAGAGACCTGTCACTTGAAACCCCCTCTCCATGGTTGAGGCATAGCCCAAAGCGCTCCCACTAATCTGGAATTCTTATAGAGAAATTTACCATGGTGCTCTTTCTATGAAGTCTCCTCATTCTCAGGGCACAGCACTGCCCTATTGTTACCAGGACATGAGCTGGCTTTGCCAGTCCTGAGTCCATCCTATCAGGGACAGTCGTGAGAAGTACGACAGTGAAGTTCATCTTAGAAGATTTTCTTTTGCAAGAAGGGAAAAACAAGAAAAGGAGACACATGGAATCAGGGGTGAGATGCCTCCCCAACACTTGATTTCCTCCACCTCAGAACAACCAGTCCAGTCCTGGGTGGGGATGGCCTCAGTCAGAGCCTGGCGCTAGGCCGCAGGACACCGCAGGGGCTTAGGTTAACTACACTCACTGGCCAGAGACGTAAACACTCTTCTAACATGTTTTGAACTTTCAAAAGCAAAGCTAGCTTGACCATGGAACTTAGGCCTGGGAGCTGCACACTGTTTCCAGAGCCTGTTGTGGGCCACTTCCCCCAGGGACAAGGCATATTCTTCTGTGAAGGACTCAGGATTGACTTCTATGCAGCGTGCTTTTCTGTGAGGGTATCCCCATGTACCCAGATAGTCGCCAAAAATATGAAAAGAAAATGTTTTAGCAGCTTGTTTAACTGTACTTAAAAGTACATGGCTAGTGAATAACCCACCTAATGCTGTCAAAAATATTAGTCTTATATTTGAAAAGTCAGTTTTGTTCCCACAGTGGTTGCTGATAACGACCCCTCCCATTTTCTGTTCTTATTTCTTAGCAGAGACATGTTAACTATCTCCTTCTAGAACCCCCCCCCCCAGGTTTCATCTGTTTGGGTGGCTCTTCTCTGATGCTGTTTTGTAGTTCTGACCTCATCAGAAGAGCACAATTCAGATTTTTCATATGAATTAGCCATTTGTCATTGTGTGGGCAAGACACAAACATTTCCATGAATGGCACACATAAATAATGAAAACTGAAGATGGAATGAGTCCTGCCTGTCGTCAGGGTAATAGTTTAATTGTCTACAGTTATTCTTACATTAAAAGCTGCATACCTGGCAAGCTTTGCTGGGTAACAGGGACTTTTAAACGTGCCAGTGTTTCTATACAAGTAACGCGGGTCAATTGCAAAAGGGATAACCATAATGATTAAATCATTAAAATTTTGTCTATGCTTCACAGAGCATAGAGAAAATTAACTTCCCACCAACCTCATTTTTCTGCTGAACATGAAATAATGATTTTCTGCCAGTATAATTACAAAGCTAACATCTGATAGAGTCAGCATCCAGCGGGGAT
>CABHPH010144068.1:0-32539 GCA_902168325.1 Peromyscus nudipes | reverse complement strand
AGCCATGTGCTACCATGCCCAGCTTGCCTTGGGCTCCTTTTAAAACTGGCAGCCTTCTGGATTATTTGGGAAATGTGAGGAAGCAGCACACTAGCATGATTTGTGTTACTTCTAGAATTTAAGCTGGCCTGTCAGGGAGCTTCTGTACTGTTCTCTCGTTATCGCGACCAAGTGCCGGACAAGAACCCGTGAAGGAAGAAAGGTTGTTTGGCTCAGTTTAAGGTAGAGCGGAGCTGCAGGTTCGAGGCCAGCCTAGACTAGAGAATGCAAGGCCCTGTCTAGTGAGGAAAACCAGTCCTTAGAGTCTAGATTGACAGAGTTGACCCAGTAGCTACTAATTATGTGACCTGTGACCTTGGGAAATGACTTAGTCTCTGGGTGCCTGTTTCCTCATCTGTGAAATCGGGATAATAACAGTTACAGAGGATTACTGTGTACAGGTAGATATGTAAAATGTCTGAAAGCACCAGTATGCTGTTGGCTAGTTTCATGTCAGCTTCCCATAAGATAGAGTCACTGGGGAGAAGGGAGCCTCAGTTGAGAAAATCCTCCAGAAAATTGGGCTGTAAGCAAGCCTGGAGGGCATTTTCTTAATTAGTGATTGGTGTGGGAGGGCCTGGCCCATTGGGTGGGACCACTCTTGGACAGGTGGTCCTGGGTCTTATAAGCAGGCTGAGTAAGCAGCACTCTTCCATACCCCTGCATCAGCTCCTGCCTCCAGGTTCCTGCCCTGTTTGGGCTCCTGCCCAGACTTCCTTCAGCGATGGACTAGACATGGCAGCCAGACAAACCCTCCCTCAAGCTGCCTTGGCCATGGTGTTTCATCCCAGCGACAGCCACCCTGACTGGACAGCCAGTGCAGTGCATGCTGTAGAACACTAGCTAGTGAAAATAAGCCCTAGAGTAATGCATGCTCTTCAAGGAGAAAATTTAGGCTGAGTATGTATAAAACCTCAGAGGTTAGAGAGATAGATAGCTCAGGGGTTGAGAGCACTGACTGTTCTTCCAAAGAACCCGGGTTCAAGTCCCAGCACCCACATTGCAACTCATTACAGTCTGTAACTCCAGTTCCGAGGGGACTCTGACACTTTCTTCTGACCTCTACTGGCCCTGCACACATGTGCTGCATAGACATACATGCACACAAAATGCTCACACTTACAAAAGATAAGCAATAAATCTAAAACCTTAGAACAGGAAAGAAATTCATTAAAAATACTATAAGAGGATTATCTGATTAGCTCTTTTCTTAATTTGTTGTTATAGACTTTTTTTTTTTCCGAGACAGGGTTTCTCTGTGTAGTTTTGCTACCTGTCCTGTATCTCGCTCTGTAGACCAGGCTGACCTTGAACTCACAGAGATCCGTCTCTGCCTCCCAAGTGCTGGGATTAAAGGCATACGTCACCACTGCCAGGCTGTTGTTATAAACTTTTAAAGATAAATGCTTCATATACATTTAATTATATTTAAAATTAGAAAATGTACATTAAAACTTTTCTAATACTATTTATTTAAGAGTTAATAATAGTCATTGTTGGAATGGAGGAAATGTATTGGTTCTTAGATGCCTGCTCCTATTTCATTCTCCTCAATTTTTTTAAAAAATTTTATTTTATATGCATTAGTGTTTGGCCATGGGTTTTGGGTCCCCTGGAACTGGCATTACAGACAGTTTTGAGCTGCCACGTGGTTGCTGGGAACTGAACCTAGGTCCTCTGGAAGAGTACTCTTAACCACTGAGCCATCTCTCCATCCCCCTTCCCCCCAATTTTTTTGTTTGATTTTTTTTAAATGATCTCATGATATACCCTAGACTGACTTTTTTAGATACTTGGTGTCTTCCTACCTCAGCCTCAAGTGCTGAAATTACAAGTATGCACCAGGACACTCAGTCTCCTCTATTAAGTTTCCTTCTTTCCCTTTTTAGAGATTGCATTATGTATAATACCCAAAAGAATTAGAGTCAGGGTCTTAAGGAAATATATGTATACACACACATACACTAATGTTCATTTCAACGTCATTGACAATACCTAAAACTTGGAAACAGTCCAAGTACCCGTTAACAGATGAATTGATTAGCAAAATGTAAAATGTCTTATGTATACACTGAAATCTTGTCTATCCTTAACAAGGAAGGACATTCTGCAGTATTCTGTTACAGGTATGAATTTTGGAGATATTATATTAAGGGACATTAGCTAGTCACACAAAATACTGACTCTACTTTTATGAGGTACGTAGAGTGCTCAGACACCAAGACATACAACAGAACGGTGGCTATTAGGGGGTGAATGGGGCAGAGGCAACATGGGGAGTATCATTTACTGGTTATAGAGTTTGAGTTTTGCAAGATGAGAAGAATATGAAGACAGTGATTGTACAACCATAGGAATCATGTTAACATCACTGATAAGGTGGTAAATTTTTTTTTTTTATTTTTTTGGTTTTTATGAGACAAGGTTTCTCTGTAGCTTTGGATCCTGTCCTGGAACTCACTTTATAGACCAGGCTGGCATTGAACTCACAGAGATCCACCTGTCTCTGCCTCTCGAGTGCTGGGATTAAAGGTGTGTGTTACCACTGCCCAGCAAGGTGGTAAATTTTATATTTGTATTATACTACAATAAAAATGGAGGGGAAACACAAAAAGGAAAATGTCAATTAGCTTACATATCTTTACCTTAAGAAAGCTTCTTTTGGATTGTGTCTGTTAACTAGGTATGGATGGGTTAAAATTTTTAGAGGTTAAAATGCGGTCAAATCCAGAGACTACCTTTTCTCATTCTGTTCTTTGAATATCAGCTTCTTTAAATGTTTATTATTCAAAGGTTTATTCTAAGTTCAGCATATTTTCTTGGCATTTATTTTTACACCTTGATGATTAATTTTGTCTATATTACCTAAACATACTATATACCTAGCATGTTTATATAGGTCTTTCTGAATGGAATATCACTTTCTAGACTCTTAGAAATTTGTGTGGACATCTCATCTCTAGGACTTCCTCCCTCCCCCCCCACCTTTTTTTTTGAACTAGGGTCTCTTGTAGCTGAGAATGACCTTGAACTGATCCTCCTGATCTGAGAATGACCTTGAACTGATCTAAGTGCTGGGCTTGTAGGCATGGGGTACCACACCCAGCTCATTCTCCAGCTTTTCTTTTTAATGTTTTTTGTTGCCCAAATGTTTGTTCCATTTGTTTTCTCAATACCTCAAGGAACCCTGATATTGGCTAAACTCCAGGTCAGTGCCAAGCAATGATAGCTTTGTAGGTGGGGATCTTCCAGGAAATTACATTCTCTGGGAATGAAGCCTTGAAGGCACTTTAGCCCTGTGTATGCTTCAGTGGCTGCCCCCTGTGATTTTCACTGTGATTGTGGGCTGTTCTCAGAGCTGTTGTGGAGCATGGGACTAGGGCAGATTAAAACTCCACAAAGCTCTCTGTTCTTAACCAAGATTCACCCCCTACCTCCCACCCCCACCCCCACCCCCATGTGTAGGGGATATGGATGTGATGTATGTCTGCATAGCATGTATGATTTGTGAGGCTGCTGGTCCTCACCTTGTTTGAAGCAGAGTCTCTTGGTGAGTTTCTGCCTCAGACCCTTGAGCCTCCTGGGATTTCCCTGTCCCCACCACCCATCTCCCTGTAGGAGTGTTGAAAGTTTTCCTGTGTCCCACCTGGTCCCGAAGCCACTCAGACCCAAATAAACACACAGAGGCTTATATTAACTATGAACTGTATGGCCATGGCCTGTAGCTCAAGCTTCTTGCTAGCTAGCTCTTATAACTAAACTCAGTCCATTTCTATTAATTTATGTCACCATGTGTTCCGTGGCTTTACCTGTGTGCAATTACATGCTGCTCCCTGGACGGCTGGATGGCGTCTCCTGCCTCTCCTTTCTCCTTTCACTATCTCCCTTGAGTTTTCCCGCCTGGCTCCATCCTGCCCTGCCATAGGCCAAACGGCTTTATTTATCAACCAGTCAGAGCAACACATATTCACAGCGTACAGAAAGACATCCCCAGCACACTGCCGTCTCCTTGGAGATGAACCCTGGTCCTTAGACTTGTCTGGCCAGTGCTTTATCCGCTCAGCCATCTCCACAACTGCTTTCCTCGAATATACACTTCCCAGTTAGCTTTACGCTTCTGATTCATTTCCACAGTTGGTGAAAACTTGAGTCCGACCGTGTTTCCAAGGCTTCGCTGCTCTTATGGAGGACAGGTTTTCTGAAGCCTTGCTCTGCTGTTTTTACCGCCGTCACCTATGATGGAGTCATTGCACAGCTCAGTGGGTACCATGAAGATGTCCAGGTTCCTGTGTTCTGGAGCAAGGAATTGGGCAGGGATGTGTACATGGTGAGGAGGGCTTGACCCTTTGTGAGCCATTTGCATAGTGCCCACTTTTTCTTGTATTTGTGTTATGAGAGGTTTGTTTCGTTCACACCTTATCTGTTACCTGGCAGTCTTGGTTGGGGAGCTTTTCCATCTTCTCTTTCAACCAGTTTCTTTGCTATAACCAATCCCAGCCTTCGTGTAAGGTTTTTCTGAACCTTATTCTGCCCGATTTTCTTGCTTCAGTGCGTGCCACTTACATAACTTTCCCTTTCCTTCCTTGTCTATGAAATGACTATTACTTTGTCCAGACATTGTGGAGATAGTGGTGAATAAATACTCTCTCCCACATGTGTCTTGTGCTTGTATTCAAAATAGGCAGTAGATAGTTTGTTTGGTTTTGCAGTGCTGAAGACGGAACACAGGCCTTGTACATGTGCATGTCTACCCCTGACTACAGCTCTCCTGCAGCTGAGACCTGAATAAATGACTAATGAAACAACGTCAGCAGCTGGCCCCTGGGGCGGTGGCAGCACAGAGCAAGAATGAGATTGACATGCTGAAGACATCGAGACAGTCAGCGTCACTAAAGCAGGCAGATGGCCGCGGATGGAAAAGACAAGCATTGCCAAATCATGTAGCTTGACATCATTGGCATCTAGGGCATATCTCTGAGTAGTAAGGATTTTTGCTAGTCACTGCTTTCATTATCTTTTTCTTTAGTAGGCTGACCTTCCAGCAGGTAGGGTTGCTAGGCTGATGTATAATGTTGGCTTAATTGTGCACAGTTGTTTTTAAATTAAGCATTGCTTGCTAGTTCCTAACATTCAGTGTCTCTCAGAATGCCTTGTTAATTAGCTGTTTTGGAAATTATCAAGTAATGGGAAGCTTTTAGTTGCTTTCATGAATCATTTTTATCCTTGCCTTTAATTCCAGCACTTGGGAGGCAGAGGCAGGCGGCTCTCTGTGAGTTCAAGGCTAGCCTGGTCTACAGAGTGAGTTCCAGGACAGCCATAGCTGTTATATAGAGAAACCCTGTCTCGAAAAACAAAACAAAACAAACAACAAACAAAAATCAAAACAAATGAAAAAGAATTCCCCCCTCTAAAGTTTCCATAAGCTCCCCAAACAGTGCCATCAGCCAGGGACCATGTGTTCAAACACATGAGCCTGTGTGGGACATTTCTCATTCAAACACCACATTCCACCTATGGGCCCCCACAGGCTCATGGCCATCTTCTGATGCAAAATGCATTAAATCCAAATTCAGAACTCTCTATTGTTGTTACTAGTCTGAACACTGTTCAAAGTTTCTTTCAGAACTCTTACTATGACCCCTGAAGTTGGTTGTGATGATGCACATCTTTAATCCCAGCACTCAGGAGGCAAAGGCAGTTGATTTATATGAGTTGGAGACTAGCTATGGCTTACATAGTGAGTTCCAGGCCAGCCAAGGTGGTGTTTTATGCTATTACTTGTCACCTTAGAAGTTTTTCAGATAGCAAATTACCTGCTTTCCTATGTATAGTTTGAGGCAGAAGAAATTAGAAATACTATATAAGAATCAGTAATGATGAAAAAGTGTATCTTTTCTTTTCTTTCTATTGGACTTCCAGCCAGAGTTGGCCCAGAGCTCCCATGTAATTGAAGATGACCTTGAACTTCTGATCTTCTTGCTTCCGTCTCCGAGTGTGGGGATTGCAGTTGTGCACCACCATACCTGGTTGCTGTAGAGTCCTGTGCATGCTAGGCAAGCACTGTACCGAGTGAGCTATATTCCCAGCCAAAAATAGACTTTCTGAAGATGAGCTAGTCCTTTTTTTTTTTTTTAATTTTTTTTTTTGGTTTTTCGAGACAGGGTTTCTCTGTATAGCTTTGCGCCTCTCCTGGAACTCACTTGGTAGCCCAGGCTGGCCTCGAACTCACAGAGATCCGCCTGGCTCTGCCTCCGGAGTGCTGGGATTAAAGGCGTGCGCCACCACCACCCGGCAGAGCTAGTCCTTTTTGTTATATCCTGGTTATCTTAGTATGGTTGGTATTAATTACAGATAATGGAAGAAAAGTTACCTGCATGTGGGTAGGTCTTGTAGCCATATTCCCTTAGTTTTTCTTGCATAGCTGGGCAAGTTTCAGGATAAAGTCGGTGGATCAAAAAGTAGTCCACCTTACCCTCTGTAGGGTGGTTAACTAATGCTGATTCCTTGTCTGGGGGGATACACTTTGCATAACCTTGCTGGTCTCATGGGCTTCGTTAGATAAACTGGAATGACCAAACATACACAAGAGTTTTCAGTGAGTCCCCACTTGATAAAGTGCAGGGTGTCTGAACTCTGCTTCCATCTTGACTAATTGTATGTTGCTCTGTTTTCAAGTACGTTAATTTTTTTTTTTCTGGAAAGTCTATTGTTCCGATACAATGTTTTTTTCTTCTCACATATTACAGTTTTTCATATACCGGTTTGATTTAGCACATTTTTTAAAAAACATGGCGGGCGGTGGTGGCGCATGCCTTTAATCCCAGCACTCGGGAGGCAGAGCCAGGTGGATCTCTGTGAGTTCGAGGCCATCCTGGGCTACCAAGTGAGTCCCAGGAAAGGCGCAAAGCTACACAGAGAAACCCTGTCTCGAAAAACCAAAAAAAATAAAAATAAAAAAAACCATATATAGCCAGAGCCAGGCAGTGGTGGCGCACACTGTTAGTCCCAGCGCTGAGGCAGAGACAGGCTGATCTCTGTGAGTTCGAGGCCAGCCTGATCTACAAATCGAGTTGCAGGACAGCCAGAACTGTTGTTACACAGAGAACCCCTGTCTTGAAACACCCCCCCCAAAGATATTTATCCAGGTATAGTGGTACATGCCTTTAATTCCTAGCATTGGGAGGCAGAAGCAGAGGCAGGCAGAGCTCTGAGTTCCCTGTGTTCCTTTCCATCATTTATATCTCCAAATTTAGGAAGGACTCTGTGTTCTTTAATCAATCTTTAATCTGATTGGTGGCATTTTGTGAGTTCTCTAATCATGTGACACTTCTTTTTCTGGATTCTGGTAGTCTCCTAACATACACAAAGTACTAATTAGTTCTCTTGTGGCCATTAGAGACGAGGACGGCACCAGGTTTGAGGCCTGAATATTTAGGAAGGAAGTTGATTGTTCTTCACCGACAGTGTCCAGTATTGAGAGACCTAAGTTTTATATATATATATTTGGCACATACCTTTGATCCCAGCACTGGGGAGGCAGAGAGAGACAGATCTTTATGAGTTCGAGGCCAGCCTGGTCTACATAGTGAGTTTCCGGCCTGCCAGGGTTATGTAGTGAGATCCTGTCTCAAACAAAAGTTTCAAGGAAGAAGGTAAACGTTTGCCTATCACTATCTTGTTGACAAAGGGAAGGCCATTTCCTAGACTTTGATTTTTTTTTCCATTCTGTGTGTGGATACATGTATACAGATGCATATGCACATGCATGACCGTGTGTGCAGAGGCCAGAGGTCAGTGTTAAATATTTTCTTCAATGGTTCTCCATCTTATTATTCTTTAATAGGCTATCTTTTAAAATAAACTTTATAATAAAAAACTTACAAATAAAATAAATATTACACCCTAAAATTAAGGAGACCCAAAGTCTATACAACTCAGTAAAATTCTTCTATACAGTTAGAATAGGCATTTGAATGGAAGCTGTGGAGCTTCACATTAGATTTTAAACTTTCAGACTTGAAAATATATTTTATGTCCTATCCACAATCAAAAAAGAATTAGAACTAGAGAAAACGATTAGCTTTATACTCTCTTTCCTGACTCATGTCTTTGATAACTGAATCCCCATCAGTCCCTCCACATTGTCTAATATGGAGCCTTCCTTGGCTCTTCTCTGTGTCATGCTGCATCCACATGTCCATTTGTTTACACACACACATGTAGTGTGGGCTGGATCCCTCACAGGAGAGAGAACATGCTGTCATGCTGCATCCACATGTCCATTTGTTTACACACACACATGTAGTATGGGCTGGATCCCTCACAGGAGAGAGACCATGCAAGTTTTCTTCTTTCTGATAGTGTGTGGCCTTGCTTAATATATATTGTAAGTCTGTCCATTTGTCTGCAATTTTTGTTTGTTTGTTTTGTTTTCTGAGACAGGGTTTCTCTGTGTAGCTTTGCGCCTTTCCTAGAACTCACTTGGTAGTCCAGGCTGGCCTCGAACTCACAGAGATCCGCCTGGCTCTGCTTCCCGAGTGCTGGGATCTAAAGGCGTGTGCCACCTGGCTTGTCTGCAAGTGTTTAAACTTTCATTTTTCTTTAGAGCTGAATAGTACTCATATTTCTGCCCTCCCCCCAATTTCCATTATCTGTTCATTTGCTGATGGGTAAATAGGTTAGTTCCAATTCTTTGCTAAAGTGAATGAACCAGCAATGAACTTGGAGGTGCGAATATCTCTATGGGAGGGTTTGTCATTCTCTGGGTATATGCTGAGGAGTGAGATAGCTGGGTCATATGGTAGTTCTATTTTTAATTTTTTGAGAAATATGCAAATTGATTTCTACAAAGGCTGTGTTAATTTGCACCCCCACTGACAGTGAGTACGTGTTGTCAAATTTGTAGATGACAGACAGCCATTCTAACTGGGTAAGACGGTATCTCAAAGTAGTTTTAATTTGCATTTCCCTGATGGTGAGGGGTATTGAATACTTAAAAAAAATAGTTATTGGTCATTTGTATTTCCCAAAACAAAACAAAACAAAAACCTTCTATTCAGTTAATTTACCCATTTGTTGATTGACAGTTTTATTTCCATAGTTTTTGATTTCTACAATTCTTTCTAAGTTCTAAATATCGGCCCCCTGTCTGAAGTGTGGCTGGTAAAGATTGTCTCACTGTGTGGGCTGTCGGTGTGCTCTGCTGACTGTCCTTGGCTATACAGAAACTGATTCTCATGTAATCCCATTTGGGCTGAGTCCCTGTGCTGTGTGTTCTATTTGAAAGCCCTTTTTAACTAGCCCAGTGTCTTGACGGGTATCCCCATGTTTTCTTCAAAAGTTTTTAGAGTTTCTGGTCTTAAGGTCTTTGGCCCATTTTGAATTGGTTTTTTTGTACAAGATGAAAGATACAATTTAATTTCGTCTTCTGTAGGTGGAAATCCAATTTTACCAGCACCATTTGTTGAACAAGTTCTTCTTTCCAAAGTATATTTTTACTTCCTTTGTCAAAAAATGAACTTAGTTTAGCTCTGCCGTCTTACCTGCCGGTCCTCTAGTCTCGGTCTGCCTGTGGTGCTATGTCAGCACCAGGCTGTCTTTATGACTACAGCTCTACAGGATAATTGGAGGTTGGGTTTTATAATACCCTAGTGATACTCTTGGTTGCATAGGAATTCTGGTATTTTCTCTAAACCTGTGAAATATGGCACAGAAATTTTGGTAGATATTTCATTGATTCTATAAATTAAGTCTATAAACATTTTCAGAATATTACTTCTGCTATCCCAGGAAAATGGACTCCACGCGCTGAGCTATTTTTTGTAGGCAGATTTGATATAGTCCACTGGCTGTCGTCAGAGCTTTTGGTATATTTATAAGATGTTTGCCCAGGTTGAGCATGATGGTGGTGCGTAGCCATAATCTCAGGGCTTGGGAGGTTGAAGCAAGGAAGATTGCAACTTCAAGGCCAACTGCATAGTGAAACCGTCTCAAAAAACAAAGAGGAAGGGGAGGGTGGAAGGTACACTTGGGTGCTTACACAGATGCTTTGCTCTACACCCACTCCCCCAACACTTAGATCCGTATTCCACTTGGATAAACACTTAATCAGAGGCAGGAGTGGGGAGATGTTCATGCACACACGTGTGTAGAGGTCTGAGGACAGCTTTTAGGAGTCAGTTCTCTCCTTTTACCATGAGGTTTCCGGGATCAAACCCAGGTTCTCAAACTTGGCGGCAAGTGCCCTAGCCCAGTGGATCATCTTGCTGGTCCCTGGAATTTACTTCTGTCAATAGTAAGGTTGAGGGTCACAGTACATTGTTCTCCATAGAGGTACCCTAATTGCCTAACATCTTTTTAATACATTGTTCTCCATAGAGATACCCTAATTGCCTAACATCTTTTTAATACATTGTTCTCCATAGAGATACCCTAATTGCCTAACATCTTTTTAATACATTGTTTTCCATAGAGGTACCCTAATTGCCTAACATCTTTTTAAGACTCTTCTTTTCTAGTTGCATTGCATATTATCTTTGTTATAAACCAGTTAACATGACTGTCATAGAATCTATTTTCCATTTGTTATTTATTTAGTGCAGGAGTGGGGATGGATGGGTAGGTGCATGCATGCTGTGGTGAGGCTGCAGAGGCCTAAAGGAAACTCTTGTGAGAGAAAGGATGCATCACTACAGTATGTTTCAAAAATCAGAGTCAGTAGTGTTTGTAGGGAAAAGACTTAATTTTATAGATTTTTTTTTCAGGTGAATCTCCAGCAATTTAAATAACCTACCCAACGTCTTAAAGATAATTAATGGGACAATTGAAGCTAAAATTTGAGACTTTGTGTGTCCAAAATAATGGTTTTTTTTCTTGGATATGATAAATGTATACAAGTATGCTAGTTATTACAGACTGTTTTAGGGTTAGGTGAGCTACAGTGAGTAAGTAAATGTGCTTACTGCACAGATGTTGAGGACCTGAGTTCAATGTAAAAAGCTAGGTATTTCTGCCTGTGTCTGTAATCTCAGGGCTGAGGGGGACATGCTGTATTTCCATATGCTGATATGGAGACAGGCAGGTCCCTGGGGCTTGCTGGCTGCCAGCCTAACCAAAAAAAAAAAAAAAATGGTACAATGGGAAGGGGATAAAGTGGGAAATAATAGAGGTGGATATTCAGTGTCTTCCACATGATCGTACACGGGTGTGTGCAGCCTCACACATGTACATGTGCACCATCAGCACTTGCAGACACACAAAATGAAGAACTGTTTTATGAGTGTGTCATTTAAAACATTTTGTGTTTATGTTGTTGAGAATATTCTCTTACTATTTGAATTTCCTATTTTTATTTTTTATAGAGTTGGAAAATACTAACTCTCAACAAATGAATTCCATACTTGAACTCTGCTGTATTCCTGTGCCACCTCCTCCTTTAGAAAACTGATCTTAAGACAGGTAAAATTATGACTAACTTTTTAAAAGATGAAGAATAAATTTCCCATATGATTAAACTTGTTAAGAATTTTTGGTAATCTTTGGTGAACAGCTTTATTTATTATACAGTTTTACCTGAAATGACCATATCTTATTACCTTTGAATTCAATTTTTGAAGTATTTGCATTTAACAAATGTATTATCTGAATTTCACTTCTGTTCAGTTAATTTATTCAGCACAATTGTGCTATCAGGTACATCTGCATCACTGTTGTCCAAAGCAACTTTTGTGACCATGGCTGTGTTCTTTTTCTGTTCAGTCTGATGTAGGAAAATAACCACATGTAGGTTCTGAGTATTTGAAATGTGGCTACAGCAAGAAACCTGCTCTTCCAGTGTTTGTTAATGACATGCAAAATACATACAATCAAAGCCAGGTGTTGTTTTGTTTGCCTGTAATCCCAGCACTTCGGAGTTCAAAGGTCATCCTTAGCTAGTCAGAGAGGGGTTTGGAAGAGAAGAGACAGCCCAGATACTCATTCCTAAATCTATTGTGCTTTAACCCATGATCCTGCACACATCTCAACAATTCCACTGTTTTCATAGAAAACTCCTGCCAAGACACGTCGATAGAGAATGGAGAATGAGCAAAATCACTTAGCTGGATCTACCCAGGAAGGCAGTTGGTTGGAATTCAGAAATGGCTGACAGGGGTATGTCAGTGAAAGCCTCGTATTGACAAGGTTCACAATCGGGACAGGGAAGAAGAACCCTTGCAAAGATAGTGCTCATGCTGCATGGAGTCTGACCACCAGATCCATCATTCTGGTGGAAAGCTGGTGTGGTTTATGACGTCTCCAGAATGGCTGTAGGCAAGGGGGCTCAACGCCGCCAGCCTTATACCCATCCAGCGAAAACTGAGTCCATACAGACGTAGATCTGCCATCACAGAACCTAGCCATCACATGTTGCGGACTTGAGTGTGACTGTTGTTGGGAGTAGACTCACGGGTTCAGAATTCGCCTGCTTGTGTCTGTGTTCCTTTACCATCTCCCACCCTGTGAGGAATAATGAACTTGGTTGGGAAGATGTTGTAAGTTAGCTCTGTGTCTGTGTGAATCCATGTAAGGAGGGCAGAATAGCCAGCGTTACAGAAAACACTGGTTTTCCGAGTACACGACAGATTGCCTTATGGAGTGAAGTCGTCAAAGGCAGTGAAGCTGTCCAGGGGACATTCTGTTAGATCGCAGATCCTACAGCTACCCGCCACCCCCCCACCCCCCACCCCTCCACCCCCCCACCCGCGCCCATCTCTCTCCTCTGTCTCTCAGAAATCAGACCATGGCCCCTTAGAGCTGACAGGCCCCTACTATGAGATCTAGAGCACACAGGTCTTGGAGAACAGAGGAGGCGATGAATAAGCTTAGCCCTCCCTCTTGAAGCTATGAGGTAAATTTACCCAGTGCCTGGACCATTAGCACATAGGCTGTGCCAGACTAAATCATACTAAAACTTCTGATCGTCCTGAGAACCTAGAAGACAGGAAATCCCCTATTGTTCAGGGGATTTGTCTGAAGGACATCTTTCTCCTTCAGCTCCCTACACATACACACCCCACCCTGTCCCACCCCCACATCTCTCTTCCTTTTGTACTCTAATCTGTCTTTCTTAATGAAGCTCCTCTCTAGGACTTGTAAAAACATATATTAATTTATTTGCCGGCAGGGGTGGGGTGTGTGCACATTAGGTGCTGACGTGGAAGTCAGTACAGTCTTTGGGGGGGCAGTTCTCTCCCCTCCACCGTGGGGTGTTAGATCGAACTCAGAACATCAGGCCTGGCAGCAAATGCTTTCACCCACTGAGCCGTCTCTCTGGCCTTCCCTCCAGGATTTGAAAGGAAGCCTCCCTCTTCCTCCACGGCCCTGCCGTTTGTCTCTGATATGATGTTCTCTCTCTCCTAACTAAACTCTTACATTAAGGACTGGTCATGAGGCCGGGTGGTGGTGGCACACGCCTTTAATCCCAGTGCTCGGGAGGCAGAGGCAGGTGGATCTAATTAAATAAAATACAATGTATCTTATTTTTAATACATAACTAAATATGTTAGACTACCCTCAATTGCAATCACTTAATAGTTGAGCATATATTTGTTTCCAGGCTTTTTAAAAAAGTAAACTTTAATTGGATTATAATTTACAGACTTACTCAGTTTGATTTTGCTAGTTAGACATTTTTCCATCTTAGAAAATTTAGGAATCTGCTTTATTTTGCATAATGCATATATTGCTGTTAGTTTGCCAACTATATGACCCTTGCTTTTTCTAGATTTGATGTGTATATTTTGTTACCAAGTTTGTTCTGTCGTGTATAACTTGCTCTGTGTATTTGTCTTCGATAATGTAATTTGATTTCACCTGGCTGCTTCGTTTTTCAGCTTTTTGTTTTGTTGATACAGGGTCTTGCCATGTAGCCCAGGCCTGTCTTAGAATTCACTACATAGCCCAAGTTGACCTCCACTTCTCAATCCTCCTGCCTCCGACTCTTTGGTCCTGAGATTATAGCTATATCCACTTTAAGGACACCTTCTTTGCCACTTTGAAGTGGGAAAAATGTGAAAGCATGAAGCATGGGTTCCTGATATATCATTAAAACTAGGGTTTATTTTTGGACAGTTTTACTTGCACTCCAAATGGAGCGGAAGCCTCTATCTAAATACAGACTAGATGAGTTTCTTGGTTAGTGAGATGGACACATGATGTACGTCTGGTAATCTCTGTAGGTACTGCGTCTTCAGGTTCATTTCTTAAGATTGTGTCTTAGGTTAAAGAAGACTGGAGGGAAGATGCTGGGGTCCGAGCGGGCTGTCGTGGAAGAATGGCTGTCAGAGTTCAAGGTACCGTGTCCAGTCTGATGACGGTGATGGGTTCTCCACAGATGCGCTCTGCAGTGGAGGGTGCAGAATGTGGAGCAGTGCTCCTCTGTCTGTGCTGCTTTCGAGTGGAGCTAATGCGAATAAGGGCCAAAGGAATTCTGTGGAAAGAAAAGTAATTGTCAGGATGAAAATATATCCAGTAGATGACAGGATCTTCAAGTCTAATAGTAATACTTGCTCCCTGCTTTGGTTTCCTATGATTAAAAGTCAGATAATTTTGAATGAAAACTATATTATGGATGCGTATGAAATGTGTTTCGTAAAAGCGTTTAGTACAGGAACTAAAATATAGCCTGCTCTCTTTCGGGCTAGATTACTTTAAAGAGCCCTGTTTCTGTGAAGTCTAGTATGATATGTAACTTGTAATTATTTTTGTGGCTCAGCAATTATTTGTAGGTTAATTACTTGATTATTTTAATTACTTTAAATTTTCTTATTTGACTCAAGTAGCACTCATGTGAAAGAAATCGTTTCCTAAATGTTAAACTCACTTTGCTGTCCTTTGGCTTCTCTTAGGCGTTACCTGACACTCAGATAACCAACTATGCAGCAACTTTACACCGGAAAAAAGCGCTGGTTCCCGCACTCTATAAAGTTATTCAGGACTCCAACAACGAGGTAGGAAGAGTTAGAAAGTACGTTCCAGCTGGTTAGATGGAAGCCGTGCTGGAGTCACACAGTGTGAGCGTGTGGTTCCTGTCCCTGTGACTGGAGAGCTGCTTTCCTCCGCACTCGGGCAGTTGCTTTGCCTTCCCCACCCCATCTTCCTGCCTGTGAAGAGGCTTGGGTCTGTTTCCTGGTGGAGGTGGTGTGCTTTGAGTCTCAGCTGCAGTCACCTCATCTCAGTGGAGTCTTTATTTAATGTTTATTTTTTCTTTGTGTTTTGGAATGTTCCTTCTCTGGAAAACCAATTTTTTTTTTGTTTTGTTTTGTTTTTGTTTTTTGTTTTTCGAGACAGGGTTTCTCTGTGTAGCTTTGCGCCTTTCCTGGAGCTCACTTGGTAGCCCAGGCTGGCCTCGAACTCACAGAGATCCGCCTGCCTCTGCCTGGAAAACCAATTTTAACAGTACGCTGGGTCAGCCTTCTTTGTGTTAATATCGTTTACTCTTACTTCTTAATACTGCAGAGATATTTATAAGCACTCTCATCAGTTGTAAACTGATAACACAATTATGCTGTTTATTGTTTACCTGAAAATTATCCGAGGAAGTGCTTTTGAAGATCTCAATAGCAAAGATCAATAAACTTAGAATAACAGTTCACTGTTACTCACTCTGTGATAGAAGATAGTAAATACAGCACCTGACTCAATGTGTTAACTTAGGCCAGATACACAGTATTTTTGCATTAACACAGTCATGCAGTTATAGTTTAATCCACTGGATTCATGTATGCTTTAACATGGAAATGAAAGGAACACACAGGAAAGTAGCTTCTTTCTTCCCAGATACAGCCTCCAAGAGTGCCTCTGCTGTGTACTGCAGCGAGCTGAAGAAGTGACCGCCAGGTAACCACCTCCTAACCAGCAGTCTAACTGAGAGTGCAGCTTTACGTCTCCTCACTAAAAGCTTGCTTCTTGACCTCTTCCTCCTGTCTCCTTGTTTGGACTGGCTCTCCAACTTGCATCTGCTGCTCTTCCTAGCAGCAGCTGCAAGATGCATTTGCTGCTGCTTCTCCTGCCATGTATTGCTGAATTGTTAAAATTTCAGACATGGGCTGTGTGTCTAAGTGTGTAGATAGATAAACACACTCATACACACATATCTATAGTCAAGAGTATTTGAAATTTTCTAAATAATAAATGTGTATATACCCTACCCCTAATCTTGCACTGTCCTAACATATAAGCTTTGCTTATTAAAAATTATTTGTTTTATACTTTTCTCTTTAGATTGTAAGCTCTTCATGGGCAGTGGTCATATATTCTATAATTGTTACTTCTAGAATGCAACATTTTATCACGTATGTAATGAATATTTAATAAATATTATGTGCTTGGGATGTGGCTCAAGAGTTAAGTGTAAATAAATAAGCAAGTAAATATTGATTAGAAAATTAGCCGGGCGGTGGTGGCGCACGCCTTTAATCCCAGCACTCGGGAGGCAGAGCCAGGCGGATCTCTGTGAGTTCGAGGCCAGCCTGGACTACCAAGTGAGTTCCAGGAAAGGCACAAAGCTACACAGAGAAACCCTGTCTCGAAAAAAAACAAAAAAAATTATTTTACAGGTTGGAAGGATGGCTCAGAGATTAAGAGCACAGGCAGCTCTTCCAGAGGTCCTGAGTTCAATTCCCAGCAACCACATGGTGGCTCACAACCATCTGTAATGAGATCTGGTGCCCCCTTCTGGCATGCAGGAATATATGCAGACAGAACACAATATACATAATAAATAAATAAATCTTTAAAAAAAAAGAAAAAATTATTTTACAAAAAGATTCTAGTACTGAAGATTTAGTACTCAGAAAATAAGAAAAAACTTAAGACTTTTTTAAAATTATTCAGACATTGTGTATTATCATGCTTTATAATAACACATGAGACAAAGTCATGGTTAAAAATGGAAATCATAGCTTGAGAAATTCAGGCTCAAGACTTAGCATTCATTGTCATTATGAAGTTGTGAGGGCAGGTCTGGGTTCCATCCTTACTATGGTCAAATCAGCTTTTAATTCAGACGTTTGAAGACCCAGGACAATGCATTCTGTAGACTCTCAGAACTGTTGTTAATTCAGACGTTTGAAGACTCAGGACAATGCATTCTGTAGACCCTCAGAACTGTTGTTAATTCAGACATTTGAAAGCCCAGGACAATGCATTCTGTAGACCCTCAGAACTGTTGTTAATTCAGACATTTAAAAACCCAGGATAATATATTCTACAGACCCTCAGAACTGTTGTTAATTCAGACATTTGAAAACCCAGGATAATACATTCTGTAGACCCTCAGAACTGTTGTTAATTCAGACATTTGAAGACCCAGGATAATGCATTCTGTAGACCCTCAGAACGGTTGTTAATTCAGACATTTGAAAGCCCAGGACAATGCATTCTACAGACCCTCAGAACTGTTGAGCACAGTAGTCACAGATGGGTACATTATTATATTCCGAAGCATCATCTGATGTTCTACCAAGATGTTATTTCAAAAATTGGCCACATGCTTTATTTAATATGAACTGAACTTAGGACAGTCTTAAAATCAATGTTGCTTTAAAGACATGAAAGTCCTCGACATGAACTTGCAGGGTTTAGTTTTGCATGTTGTGGCCACCTTTGTTACAGCCGACAGTATCATTTTTTCTTTCCATTTAGCAGACCCTCTAGTCACCCAGTGGTTCTTCCACTCTGACTCCTCCACTCTGCTAAGCCCCTCTGCTCGTCTTAGATTTTCCTTGACTTCATAGTCTGCCTCCCCTTTCTGAGACGGGTGTGCAAGTGTCTGCCTGTTCTCCTGTCCCTGCCCCCCTCTCCTGTAAGTGTGCAGGCTTAGGACGGGTGAGGACTGGGGTCTGAATCCAGGTCCTGGGGCCTGCTGAGCTTACCTGCCTTCTACACCTCTTTCAAAACAAAACAAAACAAGAAACACCTTCTTAGACTTAACTTTTATTATCTACCTCATTTCTCTCACCAATCACAGGTGGGCTTATAATTATTTTATTGCTTATTGTCTGACTTGTCTGCATTTCTTCACCTCACGTTATTGCTCCTACTCAAGTTAGGCTTCAGTTTCTGTTACTTCACTCAAAACGCTCTCAAGTGTTTTCATCAGATAGTATGTCTCAGTAATTATCATGTCAATAAAGTATTGGCTTAATTTAGGAAAGGCGCCAATTATTCCTAAATTGTTTTAAAGCCATAGATGATGATTGTTAGCACTTCTGACGTGGATTATAGTACTGGTTGTTTTTGTTGTTGTTTTGTTGGTTTGTTTTGGGTTTTGGTTTGTTTTTGTTTTTGTTTTTTGAGACGGGGTTTCTCTGTGTAGCCCTGACTATCCTGGAACTTGCTCTGTAGACCAGGCTGGCCTTGAATTCACAGAGATCTGCCTGCCTCTGCCTCCTGAGTGCTGGGATTAAAGGCGTGCGCCGCCTGACTAGATAGTACCATTTAGTGGAGTTGTTTATAGTTTGTTTGAGACAAGGTCTCATGAGGCTGTGTAGCTGAGAAGACCTTTGAACTTTGATCATCCTGCTTCTGTCTGCCAAGTGCTAGGATTACAAGTGAGTGCCACCATTTCTGATTTCCATTAAGAACTTCAGAAATATTAGCATGATACAGATGCTTAGAATTAAAGATTATTTTGATTTTGAGGTTTTTGTTTGGTTGGTTGGTTGGTTTTGGACAGCTCTAGCTGTCCTAGAACACGATTTGTAGACCAGGATGGTCTCAAACTCATAGAAATCCTCCTGCCTCTGCCTTCTGAGTGCTGGGATGAAAGGCGTGCGCCACCACCGCTTCCAGAATTGAAGGTTTGAATAGACAGCAATGGCGGGTTTTTAGTGATCTCATTTCGTAGTTGTGTTTGATTAAAAGCAGCTGGATTACCAGTACGTGCCATGTTTAAAAATAAGAGTCAAGCTGGGCAGTGCTGGTGCCTGCCTTTAATCCCAGCACCTGGGAGGCAGAGGCCGGTGAGTCTCTGTGAGTTTAAGGCCAGCCTGGTCTACAAAGCAAGGTCCAGGACAGCCAGGGCTACACAAACAAACCCTGTGGGGGGGGGGGCTTAGTTTCTCATCAGTGTTTGTAGATAGTTAAAGTCAGCCAGGTGTGTACAGTCTATAGTTAGCAGGAGCAGAACCATTTTAAATCAGCAGTAGGTGGAGCTGCTCATTTTATTCAGTTTTTAACATCATGAGGTCTCGCAAGTCATTTCATGTGATAATACAAGAATAATTAGCCAATTAAACATTGAAAACCGTATTTACATATATACTTTTTCCCTTTCAAAATTGTGTGTTTGTCCTAAGGCCCGGGAGTCTGTTTATCCCCCCTCCCCCATGCATGCTATGCTCAACTTTATGTGGTGCTGGGCATCTGGACTCAGGACCTCATGCCTGTGTGACGGGAACTTTGCCCACTGAGCCCTCTTCCCAGCCCTGAAACCTTTTAAATAAATGTAATTAGTGAGACCTTAAATCTGCTTTTACTTCCCTTGTATGTATTTGAAATAGTATATTAGCTAGAATTTTGGATGCCCATATCATGTGTTTTATAAAATTTCTTTTTTTTTTTTTTTTTAAAGATTTATTTATTTATTATGTATACAGTGTTTGCCTGCATGTATGCCTGCAGGCCAGAAGAGGGCACCAGATCTCATTATAGATGGTTGTGAGCCACCATGTGGTTGCTGGGAATTGAACTCAGGACCTTTGGAAGTGCAGCCAGTGCTCTTAACCGCTGAGCCATCTCTCCAGCCCTTATAAAATTTCTTAATCTAATAAGTGGTATATAATTTAAGTCATGACTTTACTTGAAATTTGAAGTTATTTAGTCAAGAAGAAATTTCTTAAAATGGAAGATGGGCTAGTGAGATGGCTCAGTAGATAAAGGCACTTGCTACAACCTGAGTTGGATCCCTAGAACTCACGTGATAGAAAGAAAGAACTAGATCCACAGAGTTGTTCTATGACTTCCATACATGTACCATGGCGTTAAAGTACCCACCCACACATACATACATACATACTTACATCAATGTAAAAGAAAAAAATAGAGACTAGAAGGTCTTGGTAAGGACAGGAAAACTCATCAAATGTAAATATAGTACACTGGCAAACAGACCACTTATCTAATAAATTTAGTAGCATAGTACATCAAAAACTATAGTAATAGTATTTGGTACTAAAATATTTAGAGTTAGAGGTGTGGTCAGTTTCATATATAGTCTATTAAGGCTTTGTTGAGTTAGCTCATATATGGAGGAATTAATTTTAAGAAGAATTTATTTTTAAATATTACAAAGGTACATTGGCCTTTTTAAGAAATACAGTTACAGCTCAAGCAATGGAAATAATACTGCTCTGTTTCTCTTTTAGCTCCTGGAGCCTGTCTGCCACCAACTGTTCGAGCTCTATCGCAGCTCCGAAGTCAGACTGAAGAGGTTCACGCTGCAATTCTTGCCTGAGTTGATGTGGGTTTATTTGCGACTCACAGTCAGCAGAGACAGACAGAGCAATGGCTGCATCGAAGCGCTCCTCCTAGGAATTTATAATTTGGTGAGTTGAAAGTGATAGTGTAGGAAATTTAATATATTTTTTAAATTCTCTGAAATATTTGAAGATTGTTTAGAGAAAAATAAATTGAAATATCTATTGAATAATTTTTGAGATGAATATAAACATTTGTAACAAGTATTTTTATAAGATTGTTGAAGATATAATTGATAACATTGTTAACTCAGATGACTTACTTCAAAGCATTTTTTGGAGCCAGTGGTTATAAATCCTTTTATAAGAAACAATTGGATACTGAAATGAGGTACCTGCTTTTAGGGCAACTTCTCTACTTCCGAAGTCATATTCATAGATGACTAATAATGCAGAATGAGCATAGAAAAGGACATGAAAAATTAAAATGTTAGCCAAAGTGTAGTTACTACACTTTCCTGAGGAACTAGTATCTGAAAAGTATACTTTTGATCCCTTTTGGTTAGGAATAGGTGAGATTTTAGGAAAAGTAATTGTTCTAGGGTGTCTGCTGCTGTGATGAAACACCATGACCAGAAGCAACTTGGGAAGCAAAGGGTTTATTTCACCTTACAGAATGTTTATAGTCCGTCATCTAGGAAGTCAGGGCAGGAACTCAGGGCAGGAACGAATGAAGCAGCCCTGGAGGGGAGCTGCTCACTGGCTTGCTCCTCAGGGCTTGCTCAGCCTGCTTTCTTACACATGGAAGGACCACTGGCCCAAGGGTGGCACCACCTAGGATGGGATGGGCTGGCCCTCCCACATCAATCATTGATCAGGAAAATGTCCCACATGTTTGCTCACAGGCCAATCTGATGGGGACATTTTCTCAGTTAAGGTTCCTTCTTCCCAGATGACTCTAGCTTGTGTCAAAGTGACCAAACTAGCCAGCACAGTAATCAAATGAGCATAACAGAAGGAAAATCCAGTTGTGCCCATGCAGATGAAAAGCTCAGAACATACGTACAAGCTGAGAGAAACGCTTTCATCTTAGCTCCGGTGTTGTTGGGCTTTGGTTTCTGTCATTTTTGGTTTTCTCCCTGGGTAGCTTAGGTGACCTCAGACATAGTATGTAGTGGAGGCTGGCCTTGAACTCTTCACTTGATCATAGGCCAAAAGGCCTCATTCTTCATTCTTATTTTTTTTTAATTTTTCGAGACAGAGTTTCTCTGTGTAGCCTTGGCTGCTTCTACCAGGGTGGAGAGAACAGCCCACAACTGACCAGGCAGGGCAATTTATATAGGATTTCTTAGGAGTGGAATTTCTCCAGGGAGAAGATTTTCTGTCCAGGGATTAGTTAGTTTTTTCTGCTCAGGGATTGGTTAGTTTCAGTGGTCAGGAGCAGAGATGGCCCTGATTTCAGAGCCAAACTGTGTTTCTTTCTCTGGCCTTTCTTAGCTTTTTGGCTCTAAGGCCAGGGTATATTTCTTTCATTGGCTCTGATTCTAGGGACAAAGTGTTTCTTTGGCACTGGTTTCAAAGTCAGGGTGTGTTTCCATGGTTCTGGGTTCGGGAATAAAGCATTTCTTTCACTGGCTCCGGTCCCAGATCCAGGCTGTGTTTCTTTCACCTGTTCTGGCTCCAGGGTCAGGGTGGGTTTCTTTAGCTGGCCCCTAACAGTTGAATAGTATTTCATTGGATAAATGTACCCCGTTTTCATTATCCATTCCTTAGCTGGTTGACATCTAGGCTGTTTCCAATTTATGGATATTATGAGTAGAGAGCAGCAGTGAACATGGATGAGCAAGTATCTCTGTAGTAAGGTATAGAATCCTTTGTATATATGCCCAAGAGTGGTGTAGCTAGATCTTATGGTAGATCTGTTTTTAAATGAGACCTCATAAAACTTAAAAGTTTTGGAAAAGCTAATAACCTGGTTGTTTTTGAGACAGGGTCTCATTGTGTGGCTCTCACTGGCCTTGAATTGACTATGTAGACAGGATGGTCTCAGCCTCACAGGGATCCACCTGCCTTGGTCAAGTGCTGGGGTTCAAAGGGTATGCTACCATGCCCAGGTGTTTGGGATTTTTTGTTGTTGTTGTTTTGTTTAGGATTTGTTTTGATTTTGTTTTTTGAGACAGGATCTCTGTCTGGTCTGGCTTCAAACTTTTTGTGTCTGATTCTGACCTGTTCTCTGAACCTCTTTCCCCAGCCACCCAAGTATCAGGTTTACAGGTTCACAGCAATGTAGCCAGCTCCTTAATCTCTGACTCTCTACTGTAGTAGGGTCTAGTGAGAGCGACTGTCTGTGTGGATTTTATGCCAGTTGCATGCTACCTAGAACAAGCAGAAGGCAGGGAGCTGAGATGTAACAGCAGTTCACGCCTTGTGCTGGAGTCTAGAGACGATCATTATTGAGACCTGAAGACCAGAGATGCCACACACATGAGGAAGGACTGACGGCAATGTGCTTTGTCTGTTTGGTCCTGCCTCTGCCTCCCCATTGTGCGCCACCACTGCCCAGATTTTGTGTTTTTAGAAAAACACTTGAAAAAACTTGTAGCCAGGTGTGGTAGCACACAGTTTGAATCCCAGCACTTGGGAGGAGGTAGCCAGCCTGCTTCAGGACAGCTAGGGGGCTACACAGAGAAACCCTGTCTCTCAAAAATCTTTTTCTTTTTTTTAAATCCTGGCATGATCGGACATGGACGGCCTGGGAATTAAACTTGGGTCCTCTGGAACATCAGTCAGTACTCTTAACCACTGAGCCATCTCTCTCTGTTTAAAAAGTCTTTTAAAATTACAAAAAACTGTATGTGGTGACTCACATCTTCAATCCCAGCTTCAGGAGTCTAAGGCAAGATTTTCAGTTCTAGGCCAGCCTGAACTATATAACAAGTCAGGCTGCAGTAGTACATGAGACCCTTTCTCAGAAAAAAAAAAGAAAAGAAAAAATGAGAGAGAGAGAGAGAGAGAGAGAACACAAACCCAGGTATAGTAACATACATTTCTGATCCTACTACTCAGTAAACTGAAGTGCAAATTTGAAGCCAGCCAGGACTATACATTGCATTCCAGGACACCCTGTGCTACTGAGTGAAACCTTGTCTCAAACAAGAACACAAAGGAATTTTCTTACAGTTCAGTAGAAATTATCTAAATATATCTATTTCTTAAACATTTACACTAATATTGCCAATATGTGACTTATTACAGTTTGGTAGTTTATGCTGAGGGGTTATAAATTTCTTTTAATCAAGATTCGTTCTTAAAATGTTCTCACCATAAAAGTGGTAACTGCAGTACTGGATATTTGAATAAGTTTGTTTATGTACTCATTTCACAATGCAAATGTATCAAAACTTCAAGTACACTAGAAATATATGTAAATTCTGTCAGTTATGGCTCGGGAAAGCTGGCAAACAATTCATTTGTGTTATGATAATATGCTCTCATGTTAGTAAGTGTGGGTCTCTTGGTTTGAGTTATGCTTTGCTCACCCATGTTTCTACTAAAAGATCTGATCAGTATTTGCCCTCCGGATCTAATCACTTACTCTTCCTGTTCTCTGTACACCTGATGTTGCCTTTGCTATCATGTTGGATTTGATGTAGTGTCATTTATGCTCAGTATCTCTGGGTAACAGCTCTGCCATAAACATGTATCAGTTTGTATAAATTTGAAAGGGTATGATGCAGTAATAGCATTTCTATGTACTATTGTTTCTCAAACTCACTAGTGTGTTCTGTGAGTTAGAAGTAACTGTTATGTGTGTTGCTGTAGACTCAGGTTACATTGTTTCCGTACATTTCTTACTGCAGACTCAGGGTTACATTGTTTCTGTACATTTCTTACTGCAGGAAATTGCTGACAAAGATGGAAACAACAAAGTGCTGTCTTTCACTATCCCTTCCTTATCCAAACCTTCAATCTACCATGAAGTAAGTAACATGGGGAACAGGGAATGTTTCAAATTACGTTGAGAAGAAGATAAAAATTTATCTTCTGTCAGAGGTAAATATCATGAGTACTTTTTTGTTTTGTTTCTGTTTTAGAAGCATGACCCCTGTAGCCCAGGCAGGCCCCAAACTCACCAGGTGGTCAAGGATGACCTTACACTCCTAAACCTGCTTCTGTCTTTCAAGTGAAATGACTATGCCACCATGCAAGGGTCCTAATACATAGTCTTCTCTTTTTGGTTGTGAGCTGGGCTGGCTCAGTGGTTAAGAACACTGGCTGTTCCTCTGGAGGACCCATGTTCAATCCCCAGCACCCACATGGTAGGTCATAACTACCTGTAAGCCCGGTTCCAGGTTCTCTGACATCCTCTTCTGGCCTCCATGGGCACCAGACATGCATCTAATGCACAGACCTACACACAGGCAAAACACTCATTCACTTTAATGAAAGGAGGGAAGGTAGGTATTGGGCTGCAGGTGACCTGGCAGATAGAGGTACCAGCCGGCAGCCCTGACAGCCTGGGTTTAGTCCCTGGGACTGGTAGAGTGGAAAGAGAGAACTGACTCCCACAGATTGCCCTCAGACTTCCGCACACACTCACATTAGATAAATTAACTAAGTGAAATGGAGTAAACTTTTTAATTTATTTTTATTTCATGTGTATTGGTGTTTCGCCTGCATGTATGTCTGTGTGTCAGATCTTAGAGTTACAGACAGTTGTGAGCTGCCATGTGGTTTCGGGGAATTGAACTCAGGTTCTTTGGAAAAGCAGCCAGTGCTTTTAACCACTGAGCTATCTCTCCAGCTGTTGTGATGTACATTTTTTAGAGTGGATGTTATGTGTGGTGTCCAATTTGTGTCAAGGGAGTTAATATTTAATGGAAATTTTTCCTCTAGTTCTTGTTTATTCATATATTTTCCCTCATCAGTATTATTTTCAACTTTATTTTTCTTTGAGGTGGGGGGCGGGTTTCCAAGACAGGATATTCTGGCTCTCCTGGAACTCGCTCTGTAGACCAGGCTGGCCTTGAACTCACAGAGTTCCTCTGGAGGACCCAGTGCTGGGATTAAAGGTGTGCGCCACCACCACTACCTGGCTCATCTTCAACTTTTTAAATCAGTTTTTAAAATGAATTTTAAGGGGGCTGGAGAGATGGCTCAGAGGTTAAGAGCACCTGACTGCTCTTCCAGAGGTCCTGAGTTCAATTCCCAGCAACCACATGGTGGCTCACAACCCTCTGTAATGAGATCTGCTGCCCTCCTCTGGCCTGCAGTCATACATGCTGTATACATAATAATAAAATAAAATCTTTAAAAAAAAAATGAATTTAAAAAAATTTTTTTCCATATTGTTTGCTGATTATCTTTGTTAAATTGTGTAACTGGAAGTTTCTCGGTTCTGCCCGGCCCCTCGGTCCTGCAGCCATTTATAAAATAATCACTCAGAGGCTTATATTAATTACAAACTGTATGGCCTATGGCTTCAACTTCTTGTTAGCCAGCTCTTCATCTTAAATTAACCCATTCCTATTAATCTGTATGTTGCCACATGGCCATGGCATTCCCGGTCTGCTGGTGTCTTGTTGCTCCTTTGGTGGTGGCTGGTGTCTCTCCCAACTCTGCCCTTCTCTCTGTATCTCTGCTCGAATTTCCCACCTGGCTGTGAGCTTTCTTTGCCATAGGCCAAAACAGCTTTATTTACTATCCAATAGGAGCCAAACATATTCACAGCATACAGAAAACATCCCACAGCAAGACTGAATCATTTTTATTATTCTTTAGGAAAGTAATTACTCAGAAGGATGTTGATGCTTCATTATTCTTCAGTATAAAAGAGTCTAATTGCACATTCTAGCTGTTAGTAACATATTTGTTTTGCTTATGTTTATTCTGTTGAATATGAGCACACTCATGATTATTTAGGTAAATGTTGCTGTTGAGCTGAGCTCTCTTTAATAATATCTAGTAAGAAAATGTGTTATAAATCAAATTTACTGTCTTTAGTGGCCTTTGGTGTGTCAGATTGTGAGCATTTAAAAAGTTTTTCCTAAAAATTATATTACATTTCCAACACACAATATCCTGTTTTGTGACTCAATGAAACTATTAATTTTTTAAATTAATTCCTCTGAGACTTTGTTTTTTGTTAGAAATAGTATATCTCCTATTCAACCAGCATTTATTTTAACAAAGAATATTTCTGAGTAATAGATTTTAATCAAGTTATTTGTATTATGTTATGAAATAAAATGGATAGTAGTGATATTAATAAGTGGTTATTCTACCATGAAAAACATGAAATCAGTTGCATAAATATTAAAGAGGTTTTTATCATAGTCTTCAATACTGTTTATTTTATGTAAGTAGTTATGTGTTCTGGAATATAAACAAATATAAATGTATTTCTTTCAAAACTAAATGTTTTCAGCAGCTTTTCTTTTTCCTAAATACAGAGTAACTCCATTATATTTCAAATTTTATGTGTCTTCTACACATAATTTCCAAAAGAAAGAATAAAATGTCATTGAACAGAGAAAAGCTACATTTTATTTAAACAATTAAAGACAATTTAATAGAGATTTTTACTTCATTTTGGAGATGTTATCTCATGCTCTATCTTATTTTTTGTAGCCCTCAACAATTGGATCCATGGCTTTAACAGAAGGGGCATTATGTCAGCATGATCTCATCAGGGTTGTTTACAGTGATCTTCATCCTCAGAGAGAAACATTCACCGCACAAAACCGGTAATGATCAAAGCTACATAGTGGGGTCTGGAGGGATGGCTCAGGATAACGGCTGGCTGTTTTTCCAGAGGACCTGGGTTCAAGTCCCAGTACCCACATGGTGGTTCACAACCATCTGCAACTCTAGTTCCGGGGTAGCTAACACCCTCTCTTGCTTCCAAGGGCACCAGGCATGCATGTGTTGCACATACACACATGTGGGCAGAACATCTAAAATAATTTAAAAATAACTACACAGCAACAATGGTGAATTTGTGCCTAATAGCTAAGTATAATTAACTTCATTTCAAGCTTGATATGAGTAGAGTCCAAAAATTAAATATGTCATTCTGGTAGAATACATTATAATACAGGTTAAGCATCCTTGTCTGAAAAATCACAAATCTGAAGTGTCCCAAAGACTAAAATCTGGTGGGCACCAGCAAGATGGCACAGGTAGACAGTCCTCAGAGTCTGTGTGACTGGGACACAGGTAACATGCACGTGCACTAAATAAAATACTATGTAAAATTGCCTTCAGTCTGTGTGTGTGTGGTACATGTGGAACATAAATAAATTTCTGGTATAGACTTGGGCCTTGCCTCCAAAGGCACACATTACAAAATCTGAAAAACTGCGAAATCTGAAACATTTCTGGTCCTTGGCACTTTGAATAAGAACTACTCAAAAAAACTTTTTTGTGAACGTCATATATAAATACTGTATCTACACTACTCCTCTTCCCCTCTCCAACTCTTCCCGTGTCCCACCTCCCAAATTCGTATCACTTAATTATTGTTGTACGTATATACATATGTATATACATATGTATATACGTACTTTATGTATGTGTATCTATAATCTACTGAGTCTGTTTGCTTGCATATACATGTATCCAGGACTGACCACTTGGGATTGGACAAGTTATTGAGGAGCTCGTCCATGGAGAAAACTGGTTCTTCCCCACACAGCAGCCGCTGACCACCTCTTCATGTGGGGTGGTACAGCAGGCTGGTCAGCACCCTTGTGGTATCACTGTGTCTCATCTATAATCAAGTTCTTCCTCTTTCCCTCTGTACTATAAATGGCTTCTGCTGCTTGGGGGAAATTTTCTGCTAATGGGGCAGTTCAGCAAACTCTTATTAAATAAACAAGGTTAGTAACCAATCAAATATGTGTCACAGGGCTGGAGAGATGGCTCAGCAGTTAAGAGCACTTACTGTTCTTCCAGAGGACCGGGGTTCAATTTCCAGCACCCACATGGCAGCTCACAACCACGTGTACCTACAGTTTTAGGGCATTAAAGCCCTCTTCTGGTGTCGTTAGGCACCAGTCATGCTCATGGTACACAGACACACACATAAGCAAAATGCCCATGCATAAGATAATAAATAATAAAAGTTTCTCGTTATCCTTACTGGCAGCTAATCTCACGTCCGTCTTCTGATCTTAGTGGGTATGAGAGTGATGGCATTGGATATTATGGGAGTCTTTTGTTGTATATAATTTTGACTGTGAAATATCTTACCAATATATGTAGTTTTACCTCCAAACTAAACATGCATTACTTCCACACAGTTCATTAATAAAAATTGCTGTCTCCCATCCCTCCTCCCTTCCATTTTCCCTTTTCAAGATGTAATGACTTTTAAACCATGGTTCTCAACCAGGGTCTCCACCTCCTACATATACCATTTAGCAGTCAATATGGAAGATGTATTTTATTGATATAGCTGGGTGGAGGGAGGAGGGCTCTGTGTATCTGGTGGATACAGGTTAGGAATGCTGTCCAGCATCTTGCAGTTTCTTCAGGACTTCAGAAGCCCTGGAACTGGAGTTGCAGGTGGTTGTGAGCTGCCACGTGGGTCCTGGGAACCAAACTGACAAGACTAGCTAGTGCTCTTACTGAGCCATCTCTCCAGCCCCTTCATTTCATTGGTTTTGTGGTTTGGGGTTAGTTTGCTTTGGTTGGTTGGTTATTTTTGGTTTGGGGGGGTGGGATGGGGTGGGGTTCTTTATTTTTTTGAGACAGTCTTACTATATAGCTGTGACTGGCCTGGAACTCACTATGTAGACCAGGATGGCTTCAAAGTCACAGAGATGGGACTGCCTCTGCCTCCAGTGCTGGGATTGAAGATGCACTCCATTACACCCAGCCTTAAATTTTTGTGTTGTTTTTGAGACAGGCTCTTTCTACATAGCCCTGGCTGTCCTGGAACTTCCTCTGTAGACCAGGCTGGCCTTGAACTCACAGGGATCCATTTGCTTCTGCCTCCTGAGTGCTGGGATTAAAGGCGTGTATACCATGTCCACCCTTCATTTGTTTTTTAAGAAGAAAACATTGATGACAGCAAAGGGCTATGGTTCATAATAAGAAGGAAGCAAACTACTGAGGAGGATTCTACAGTAACCTGATTAAGAAAAAAACATGAAGATTTACATTAAGGCATTGTTATAACCATTTAGTAAGTAAATGAGTTACTGTGGTTTCAGATAGAAATAAACAACTGTGATCTTGTTGTTGTTTTTCTAGGTTTGAAGTCTTGAGTTTTCTCATGCTGTGCTATAATTCCGCTATAGTGTACATGCCTGCCTCATCGTACCAGTCTCTCTGTCGGATGGGCTCCAGGTGAGAAGAGCAGTTACTACTGTCCATAGTCATGGAGTTACTCGGGAAGTATTGTATATGTCAGGCTGTTTAACTTCTGGTACAGTAGTAAATTAAATTCATGGAGCTTCCTGTAGGAATGAAAATTACTTTAAGGGGCTGGAGAGATGGCGCAGCAGATAAGAGCATTGACTTCATTTGCACAGGCCCGGCTCACTTCCCATTATCTACACAGTGGCCACAACTCTCCTTGTCCAGTTCCAGACAAGAGCATTGACTTCATTTGCACAGGCCCGGCTCACTTCCCATTATCTACACAGTGGCCACAACTCTCCTTGTCCAGTTCCAGGGGTCCCACTAAGTTTAGGACCGTTTATCAATACACCAGATTGCTCCCTGGATGCATTGTTTTTATAAATCATGTTAAAAGTTTTCAAATATTTCCGGATAGTGGTGATGCAGGCTTTTAATCCCAGCACTCATGAGGCAGAGGCAGGTGGATCTCTGTGAGTTCAAGGCCAGACTGGGCTACCAAGTGAGTTCCAGGACAGCCAGGGCCGTTACACATAGAAACTTTGTCTTGAAAAAGCAAAAAAAAAAAAAAAAAAAAAAAAAGGAATTTGAATAATAGACCTATATATGGGAAAAACCTTAAGAATGCGAATCTTTTCCTTATACATTTTTGTTTATTTAAAACATTGCCTTATGTAGTGCAAGCTGACCTTGAACTCCTGACCTTTCAGCCTCCATTTCCTCCATTGTAAACTCTTGTTTGTATTGGAAAAGATTGATATTGTACCATTTATCTGTGTGATGGTAAAGGAATATTCTGTGTGTGCTACAGATTAGTCTTCATTACTTGAGAATTTCTGAGCAGTTAGGCTTGACTGAATTCTACTGTAGAAAAGTTTAAGTAATATAAATTGGTTCAGTGTCACAGGATTCAGTTCTGAGCTTAGACATTCCAAGTGACTTTGGACTTAGAAAACTGAGTCAAAGCCAGGCGGTGGTGGCACACGCCTTTAATCCTAGCTCTAGGGAGGCAGAGATAGGTGGATCTGAGGCCAGTCTGGACCTCAGAGTGAGTTCCGGGACAGCCAGGGATACACAGAGAAACCCTGTCTTGGGGGAGGGGAGGGAGGGGTCATATTCAGTCCCTTCCTTTAGCTACATAACAAATTCTTGGGCCAACAAGAGGCTCAGATAGGTAAACCAGCATGCTGAGAAACCCTTAAAATGTGAGTTCAGGAGCTGGGGATTTAGCTTAGTGGTAGAGCACTTGCCTACCAAGCGCAAGGCCCTGCGTTTGGTCCTCAGCTCCGGGGAGGGGGGGGGGACGGGGACGGGGGACAGAAAAAAAATGTGAGTTCAATCTCTGAAACTCAAAACTACAAAGCTATGCAGGAAAGCTCTTGTAGAAGTACTGTGGCAGAAATAACGCAGTGGGAGAAAAGAACTGAGTTCCCAGAAGTTGTCTTCTGACCCCCACAAACATGTTGTGAGATATACATGCACACCAAACTTGTTGGGTTTTTTGTTTGTTTGTTTGGTTGGTTGGTTGGTTTGGTTTGTTTCTCGAGACAGGGTTTCTCTGTGTAGCTCTGGCTGTCCTGGAACTCACTCTGTAGACCAGGTTGGTCTCAAATTCACAGAGATCCATCTGCCTCTGCCTCCCAAGTGCACCAAGGGATTAAAGGAGTGCACTACCACCACCACCACCACCACCACCACCACCACCACCACCACCACCACCACCTCCACCCAGCACAAAACAATTTTTAAAAAGAAAAATAAGTTTCCACAATTTTAACTACTCATAACATCATACATTCATTATTTCATAGTTTTTATGAGACAGGAATGTAAGGGTGGCTTGCCTCTGCTTGAGATCTTTTTTTCTTTTGAAGACAAGGGTCTCACTTTGTGGTTCTGGCCTGGAAGAAACTCCCTATGTAGACTAGACTAGTCTCCAACTCACTAAGATCTGCCTACCTCTGCCTCCTGAGTGCTGGAATTAAAGGCATGTGCTACTTACCACACCTGGCATCTTAGAGGTGTTTTAAGACTCTAAAAAGACATAAAGAACTGTATTCTTACAAGACTTTTTGTCAGAATTCTGTTCCTATAATTGTAGGGTTATAGGTTTCTTTATCCATTTGGCTGTCTGCTGGAGTCCATCCTCACTTTCATGCCGCATGGGCAGCTTATGACATCATAGCTTGCTTCTTCAAAGCCAGAGTAAATTGAGAGTCTCCAGTATGACCCGTTACTTTTGGAATAGTTATACGCATAGTGTACAAATAGTGTACATATAGTGTGAAATAGTGTACATATAGTGTGCAAATAGTGTACACATAGTGTGCAAATAGTGTACACATAGTGTGGGGTCCTGCTACATTGTGTTAGATAGTAGTCACGTGTTCTACCCTTAGTGGGTAAAGGAGACATATCATAAATACCGGAAAGGAAAGTTCATAGGGATCAGGAATCTGTCTCTGAGGAATGCTCAGGTTCACATTCTGTTCTGATTATAACAAAACTCACTAGTCTGAATAATTGGCAGAAGTGTAATCTAATTTCCAGAACTCTGAGTTTACAGATTATCTTAAAATTTAGTATATTATTTTATCCCACTTACAATGTTAGTGCTAAACGAGGTTCTTACCTCTAATGTAGATTCTGTGTCCCCTGAAGAACTTTTTTTTTTTTTT
>CABHPH010144067.1:0-24974 GCA_902168325.1 Peromyscus nudipes | reverse complement strand
AAATAAATAAATAAATAAATAAATAAATAAATAAATAAATAAATAAAGTAAAAGCCTCAGATACCTTTTACCTGGGATTTTCACACAGCCAGGAGCCAGGGTAAGTCTCCCTTCCGCCCCAGTCCTCATCCCTATAGTTCTGCCTTCTGGACGTTTCTTGCGTGGTCTGCTGCAGTCAGGGCCTCTCCGTTCACTGTTATGTGGCTGTGTTATCAGTGCCCCGATCGAGCCTTCACTCTCGTCCTTTGCAAATCCACTCTCGTGTCATTTCTACAACACTATCTTTTTAATAATTTGCTGTTGTTTGTTTTGATACAGGATCTCACTGTGTAGCACAGGCTAGCCTCCAACTCTTTTTTTTTCCCCCTTTGGTTTTTCGAGACAGGGTTTCTCTGTGTAGTTTTGGTGCCTGTCCTGGATCTCACTCTGTAGCCCAGGCTGGCCTCGAACTCACAGAGATCCGCCTGGCTCTGCCTCCCGAGTGCTGAGATTAAAGGCATGTGCCACCATCACCCGGCTTAGCCTCCAGCTCTTGAGTTTCTCTTCCTCAGTCATCCTCTGTTGCATTTGGCTTTGGTGAATTTTTCTTCTTCTTCTTTTTTTTTTTAATCACAAATGTACCAGAAGATGCACTAATGGAAATAGAGGTGATAGAAAAGTAAAGGGGAAAAAAATCCCTGTTTGTCTATCACTCTGAGATAATCCCAAAACATGTTAGCCTCTCTAGAATTAGGTGAACAAATACAAGTTCATACTGCACATCTGAAAACATAACCTGTTTTCAACTAGATAATATGTTGTACATGTTTTTCAGATTAATAAATATTCATCTACAACATCACTTCTAACAGCTCCATTGAATATATTCTAATTTCCATATAAAACAGAACATATAGAACACAGCACCTGGAATTAAGTAAGCATTTAATAGAAGTGTTTATGACATCCTTGCGGAGAGCTAAAGAAACATGTCTGTGTGGTTGCTCATTCCTTTGTGCTGACACCACTTCAAAGGTGGTCTCTTCTATCAGCGTCCCGGTATAATTTTCAAATTTTCAGATGTCCTCGAGGCAGAAAGGACCACTCACTCTACTAGTGCTCAAACTCAAAGTCAAGGCTCTCTCAACCAACCATAATACAATCTAAGGAAAACCATGTAGAGTATATTATTGGTTTTGAAGGGTGGGGGAAGTCAGGGTGCCAGCACTGGGCAGAAAAAAAAAAAAAAAAGACCTAAAGAACAATGTCTGTGATTACACATAAGACTGAAAAGCAGATGTTTGGAAGATCCTAATGTATATTTCTTTTACACGGATATAGGGTCTACCAAAAGGACATCCCTGGCGATGACATGGACGTATGACCAGCTGTAAAACTCTGTGTCTGATGGTTCCTTGGAGGTCATCGGGGGAAACAGAGGCAGAAGTCTTTGAGAAATGCTTCTGCAAAAACCCTTTGAACAGATGATTCTGCAGGGAGGGTTCTCACAGTGTCCTTAGATCCCTTCCTCATTGTCTCTTCGTTTCCAGTCAGGAATGTAAACAAGATAAGTAAAGCCCCAGAAGCCATCTCTAAGATTATGAGTCGGCTACACACTGAGACTGGTAGAGAAGAAATATGGAAAGGCTATGTTGTCCCGTTTACTTGTGAGGTTAGTATCCCAGCCCTGACCCCTGACCTCTACACTGGATTTATGGCCAATGACTTTGATCTTGTTTGAGCCACTTCTAAATTCTCACGGAATCCCCAGTCTCCATCAGGTACAGCCGCATGTAATTGCTCATTGACAGATTCAGCCACTGCATGATTGGCACAAGTTATAACAAGGCTGTCTTTCTTCTTCCCTTTAGCTCATAAATTTTGGTTTAGAGAAGTCTTTGGATCGTACAGAATTGAACAGAACGTCCTCCATGTCCTTCTATGTGTACATAGCTCCTCAATCATGGACACTGGTACCAGTTACATTTATCAGAATCTGTGTTAATGAATCCTTAGCAACAGAGCTTACACAAAGCCCCACTGACAAGAATGGACATTCTCTTATTTTGTTTTTCCAAATATGTGAGGTTGTTTCAGTCACTGTAGTTTCCTGTAGAATAGTTTCCCCTGTCCTAAAATTTGCTTTGATCTACCTAGCTATCCCTCTCTCCTCAGTAACTCATGGCAACTGTCTCCTCAGCTTTGGTTTTTCTAGGTTTTCAGATTTTCTTCTACTATTTACAGGCATTTAAGATTCTCTCATGTCTTTCCATGGCTTGATACTGCTGAATACTAGCCCATTGTCTGGACCAGTGGTTCTCAACCTTCTTAATGTTGCGATCCTTTAATACAGTTCCTCAGGGTGTGGCAATCCCTGACTAAACATGAAATTCTTTTGTTGCTACTTCATAACTGTAATTTTGCTACTGTTATGAGTCACAATGTAAATACTGATATGCAGGCTATCTGATATACAGCCTGCAAAGAGGTCGTAACCCACAGGTTGAGAACCACTGGCCTAGAGGTACACGTATTTGATCCTTTTGTGGACTAAAGAGTATTTTTTTTTTTTGCTTAAAGCTTGGGAAATTATGAATACCAGTGCTTATTTTATTCACTGTTCTAGTGCTGTGCAGAGACACCACAACCAAGGTAACTCTTAGAAAAGGAAGCATTTAATTGGGGGCTTACATACAGTTTCAGAGGCTTAATTTATTATCATTGTGGTGAGCATGGCATCATGGAAGAAGACACTGGAGCAGTAGTTGATATCCAGAGGCAGAGAGAGAAAGAGAGAGAGACAGACAGACAGACAGACAAAGAGAGAGAAAGAGAGACTGGGCCTGGCATGGGCCATTGAAAACCCAGTGGCACACTTTCTCCAACAAAGCCACACCTCCTAAACCTTCTAATCCTATCAAAAAGTTCCACTCCCTGGTGACTAAGCATTCAAATATAGGAGCCTATGGGGGCCATTCTCATTCAAACCACCACATTCCACTCCCTGGCCTCCATAGGCTTGTAGCCATATCATGCTGCAAAACGCATTTAATCTAACCTCAAAAGTCTCCATGGTGTTTCACAGTCTCAACACTGTTGAAAAATCAGAAGTTCAGAGACTCGGGGCAATCCCTTAACTGTAACCTCTAGAAAATCAAAATCAAAAAAGCAGATCACATACTTCCAACATACACTGGCATGAAATAAGCATTACCATTCCAAATGGGAGGAAAGGGAGCGTAATGAGGAAATAATGTCACAAAGCGAGACCAAAAGCCAGCAGGGAAAACTGGAAATTCTGTTTCCGCGTTTGATGTCTAAGTGCTCTGTAACACACTTCTCTCTCCTGGGCTGTTTCCACTCCCTGTTATCAGCTTTCCTTGGCAGGTATCCCATGACTCTGGCATCTCCAACATCTTGGGGTCTGCAACACAATCCAGGCCTCACCCTCATAGCTTCACACAATGGCCTCTCTGGGACTCCATGAAGGGTCCCCCTTGACACATAGCTGGTCCCAGTGGCTTTCCTTAGCTGTGTAGCCTTGACTTTAAAGCCAGAACCCTGTGGCCAAAGCTACCAAGTTCTTCTGCTTGCTGGGGCTGGAACTTGGCCCCTCCTTCAGTTACATTTGCATTAGCTTTCCTTTGTTGGTGATTTACTTCACTGATTAAGCTTTCCTTCAATTCCTTTCCACAGGTTGGAAGCCCAGCTGGACGGGGTCTTGCCCTGAGGTCACCACTTCCTTTATGCCCTTTAACATTAGGCTTTTTTTTTTCCCCCTTTGGTTTTTCGAGACAGGGTTTCTCTGTGTAGCTTTGCGACTTTCCTGGAACTCACTCTGTAGCCCAGGCTGGCCTCAGACTCACAGAGATCTGCCTGCCTCTGCCTCCCGAATGCTGAATGCTGGGATTAAAGGCGTGCGCCACCACCGCCTGGCCAAAACAACTTTTTATCTCCTTTAGCACAGGACTTGGCTCCAACCAAACACTCCCTGATGCCCTCTCTCTCCTCAAACTGTACAGTTTGCATTTTTTCTTGCTCTGTTTGCTCCTTTGCATTGTAGATTGGCATAAGAGTGACCACTAATAACCAACCACAGGACACAGTCAATGCTAGGCTATCTTGAAATCTTCTCTACCTATGCCAGTAGTCTAAAGCTCTCCAATTTAGCCTCAGGCAGACTTGTAGTGGGTAGCCATTCCAGCTTTGATCTGGAAGTCCTACCCGCACTGAGGCTTCAGTAACTGTCCCGCCTACAAGGCGGGGCCAAGAGAGGACCCCTGAAGACCTGAGATCCAGATACACTGGCTCTCTTTGTTCCTGGACCCTGGACACTGGAGGTAGACTGAGCAGAGTTCTCCAGAGAACACCGCTGGACTGCGCTACGTCTTTCCCAGACCCTGCAACCTACCTATCCCTTCATTTGTAAGTTACACCACTAAATAAACCTCCCTTTTAACTACGTGGAGTGGCCTTAATAATTTCACCAATACAGACTTTTAGGACAAGGGCCAAAAGTACCCACATGCTTTGTCAAAATATCACAAGAATGGTTTCTAGGCTACGTACGAATATTCTTCCCCTCAGAAACCTCCTGTCTTAGTCAGGGTTTCTACTGCTGTGAAGAGACACCATGACCACAACAACTCTTATAAGGGAAAAGATTTATTTGGGGCCAGCTTATAGTTTCAGAGGTTTGGTCCATTATCATCACGCTGGGAAGCATGATGACATAAGGCAGACATGGTGCTGGAGAAGAAGCTATGTCTTGATCTGCAGGAAGCAGAAGGAGACTATCCCACCGGGCATGGCTGAGCATATCTGAGCTCTCAAAGCCCACCACCATAGTGACACACTTCCTCCAACAAGACCACACCTACTCCAACAGGCCACCCCTCCCAATAGTGCTATTCCCTATGGCCAAGCATTCACATACATGAGTCTATGGGGGCCATTCCTATTCAAACCACTGCACCTCTTGCCCTGGACCCCAATACTCCACATCACCCTCAGCACCATTGTTTTCCATGCTCCTACCAGGATGGTCCAGGAAGTCTTGTTTAAAGCATTCAACCACTTTTCTAGTCCAAAGTCCCACAGTCCTTCATATTTCTCCAAACACTGTGGTTAGGCTTGTCACAACAAAACCCCACTTCTGGTACCAATTTCTATCTTAGTCACTGTTCTGTTGCTGTAAAGAGACACCATGACCAAGGCAACTCTTATAAAAAGAAGCATTTGGTTAGGCTCTCACTTACCCATCTGCGGGGTGTTTACCCACCAACCCCACAGTTCCCCAGAGTTTTCTTGAGTGTGAGCAGCAGGCAATATTAGAGAGAAGGATTTAGAGTGTAGAGATAAACAGATAGAAAATACAGGATAGCCTCGAGAGGGCCTGGAACCTATTCCAAGGAGCTTTGACTGTCTCTGCCCTAAGGTATTTATAACAACGCCAAGGAGTGGAGCAAAAGACCTCCCCCGCCCAGTACAGCCAAGTGCAGACCATCTCAGACAACTGCACTCAGGCCCGTGGTCCAATCATCCTCTCTATGCAGACCTGCTGGGTAAAGCCACGAGGAACCTGAAAACGGGATCCCACGCCCATCTCTCCAGCCCCCTGAATTTATTTTAAGACAGGGTCTCCCTTAGTTGTACAGCCAGCCTTGAAATCATCTTATAGTCCAAACATGGTTTAAATCCTCCTACCTCAGCCTCCAAAGTTGCTGGGATTACAGATCTGTACCTTCAGTTTCAGGTAAATATGGGGGCACACGTGAGGTCTTCCTGTGATACCTAAGGGAAGTATTAGAAGAAAATCAAATTTATCCTCCGAGAATTCTTAAATAAAATTATCACGGTTTAAATGAGAAATGGTCCCCATAGGCTCGGGTGTTTGAGGTGGCACCATTTGGGGAGGTTTAAGAGGTAAAGCCTTGTTGGTGGAAGGCCATCAGCGGGGGCAGGCTTTGAGAAGGTCATAACCACTGCATGCTTCCAATTCGTTTTCTCTGTTTCTTGTTGAGGTTAAGGATGTAAGCTCTCAGCTTCCTGTTCCTGTCACATGGCTGCTACTTGCTGCTGCGCTTCCCACCCTCCCCATCCCTCCCACCTCCTACCCCCTACCCCCCACCCCCATCCCCAGGTGAACTTTTATTTCCCTGAAACCATGACCCCAAACATACTCTTCATAGGTTGCCTTGGGCATGGCACTTTATCACAGCAACAGAAAAGTAACTAATAAAATCCTCTTCTATAGACAGTTGGTCGTCTGCACCAAGAGTTCCATGTCCTGACATTCAACCAACAACTAATCTGAATTTTTTTTATCTGCACAGAATATGTACAGACTTTCTTTTTGCCGCTATTCCTTAAGCAATACATGTAACAACTATGTAAATACTTAGAGAGTAGCTGTATTGTATCAGGTATTATTATGATGAGCAGTGTAGAGATGCTTTGAGAATATTAGAGGTGTGTTTACAGGTCTTATACACTATTTTATAAGGAAATTGAGCATCAGCAGATTTTGTCATCCACAAGAAGTTCTAGGACAAGTTCTTTGCAGATGCCAAGAGGCAGCTGTGTGGATCATAGGTGAATATTACCCATTTCAAGTGTAATAAATGCATCATTACCAAAGAAACATTTGTCCATTTGTTGTAAAGTGTCCATCAACAACTAGAACATATTCTAGTTCTAGGAAGTAGCCCCAAGTAGTGAACAGGATGTAGCACTAAATAGTAAACAGGAAGTAATGATAAGGAAGCAGTACTAAGTAGTAAATAGGAAATAATGATAACCATGAATGATCGAGCATCCATTTTGCGTCAAGCCTTGCTCTGGAGAACAGCCAAAGGCTGGAGAGGAACAAAAAGAGAAAGAGGGGGATGAAAGCACATCAGAGCAGGATGTGGGCTCCCACTTGAAAAAGTTGAACAAGTGGCCAGAGTTCCACGTATACAAGTCAGTATAAGGGAAAGCAGAGAAAAGAATAACTATCAATTATGTGTTCAGTGTGGAGGACGTGGTAGACTCCTTGTGGGTAATGGTCCTCAAGAGGGTCTTGAAGAATAGCTAGACACAGAGGTGGGGCAATGGGATTTCAAGCAAAGGGAGCGTTATGAGAAAAAGTTGCTGAAATGAAAACCTGAAACCGTGCACTGGAGAGGTTTTATTTTCTGTCAGGCAGATGGCAGCTGGAAGCGATTCCCTGCAGATGGTTCTTGCGGAGCTGAAATGCAAAGGCTAAGTAGAGAGCTCTTACAAGTTTATAGGCACCAAAGAGAAGTGTTGAGGTAACTACATATGAATTACGCTGAAGACCTATGGTCACCATAGATCAGAAGGAATAGAGGGAGGAAGCCATGTTGAGGACCTGGGCACAAGTCAGAGACCTTGAGGAGGAGCTGTGATGATAGGAGCCCAGGCTAAGAAAACATGTGACCAGTGTCAGTGAGGAGGCTCCGGAGAAGGGACGAGGTGAAAGGAAGTACCCCGACCTCTTCACGTGTCTATTTCGTATTCTTAGGTCGTGCTTCCCATTGCTCAAACTCAAAGGTAGGCACAGTCAAGGCACCTTGGGTGACTGAGGGCACCAGCAAAAGTGTAGGGCAAAACAGCATAGAAGGGTGTGTGGAAAAATGTCCTCCAGACATGGTATGGCTGTAGCTGTCTTGAAATTAGAATTATGATCACCTACAGAAGACCCTCAAGATAGGACTAGCCTACCTAACATTCCTTAAAGGAGGAGGGACCCGGGAGGAGCTCAGGAGACATGTGAAGACCTTTTTCTTCCCAGGGATATTTAAGTGACTAATAAGTGCTCAGGGGAGAGTGCTTTTTAGTGGTGTAGCCATTTGTAAGTTAGTTGCCTGTGGCACTGTGGGTAACCCTCTCACCCATGCTCCTCTAAATGACCCCAGTTACAGTCATGGCTTCACCAAGATAAACTTGTGTGGAATTGTTTCTACGGCATGTTGTTGACGCCCTACCTGAGCTAAGCAGACGTTTGTTCAAACCTCCCCAGGAAAAGGGAACTCAGTAATGAGGAATAGATCTGGAGTGGGTAGCCCATGAGGGATCAAAGATTAAAAATTTGGAGAAATGTTAAATACCATACTAAGGAATTTATCGATTACCTGGTGGGAAATTTAAAGGCAGTGATGTCTTATCAACAAGAATATGACTTCCAGTGGACCCCTAGTGGGACAGAAGTCCATGAGTATTCCTGTTTGCCTTGCTCCTTCCATCCTGTGCCCAGGTTCTTAGCCTCACCTGTAAAATATGGCCACTCCACCTCGGGTTCACCAACCATGTGCCAGACAAAACATGAGCAAAATAAGGAAAACAGCCTTGCCCAGAAATCCACATCAGATTTCCACAAGGTCAGTCTTAGCTTCAGACAAAAGAGGCTGCAAAAAAATCAAATGAAACCAAATGTTTTACTACTCTGAATACGATCACTGGGGACTTGTATTTATTGAGACAGGATCTCACTGTGCGAGTCAGAGGGATCTTCAACTCACAGTGTAGCCCAGGCTAATCCTGACCTAAGGTCCTCGTGCCTTAACTGTCTGTGTAAGCATTGGGATTCCAGCCATGTGCCTGACTCAGAATCAGTCACTTAAACTTATCTTCATTTTTATGTCTGTGTGCCATGTGTGCACATGTTCACATGCTTGGGGTACACTTGTGTGTGCAGATGCATGTGTGCACAAGCCTGTGGAAGTCTGGATTGATGTTGGATAATTTCCCTATGGTTCTCCACATTTTATGTTGAGGGTCTCTAATGAACATGGAATGGATTGTTTCAGCTAGTCTAGCCAGCCAGTTTGCTCTGGGGAGGCCTCTGTCTCTCTACCTCTGCATGCTGGGATCACAGCTGGGCACTAGGCCTACTCAGCTATCATGAGGGCTCTAGGGATTTGAACCCCGCTTCTCACAGTTGTTCTATGGTGTTTTACCGGCTGAGCCATCTCCCCAAACTCTAGAGTCAGTGAATTTTAAAGAATGAAGGAAACAGATAAATTCTGAGTAGCAACTAGCAATATCTGATACAAAAGAGCAGTTTTGGTGAAATCTGGCGCTCTGATTCTTAATCATTTCAGCTTCTAATAATTTCAAATTTCAATATGTTTCCCCAAACAGTGAACTTGAGGTGAGGCATTATTTAGGGCAGGAATGGAATTTCTGGGATCTGAGATGCCCTGAAGTCTGAGTGCAACGATGGATTCACTGTGTTAGAAAATAGGAAATTGGGTAGAGTTGAGATAGAGAACTCAGTGGGGGAGGCAAACTGTATTGTTGTTCCTAATAGTTCATTTCCTTTTTTTCATAACATTAAACTCTCTTGTTCTTCGATTCTACAAGCCAAGTTCACTCACTGGCTGAACTGAGATTGGGTTTGGTGACAGGAATTTTTTTGGACAGAAAGCACGAGTGTCACGTGCCAGAGCCAGGCCACTTGAGTGTTTCTGCTTGTCCCTTGAGAGCGGATGCTCCACCGTGACAGAAGCAATCTCAGTCCTGGAATGAAGGCACAGGAAATAAAATCAGAACGGATACCCAGCCTAGCCCCACAGAGGGATGGATGCCCGTGGTTGAAGCCGTTGGATTTCATGGTTGCTTTTAATGCAGTGCCGTTGGAGGGAAGCATGGTGGTTTCAGGTGTCATCCTGCAGACTATATGGAAATGACTTCAGGCCCACTAAGATGCCGTGATCATCAAAGCAGATGATAGAAATGTTGCCATGGAGACAGGGAAACTGGGACATGCAGGCGTTGCTGGCGGTGGTGAGATGTGATAGGGTTGCTTTGGAAAACAGTCTGACTGGGCAGTTCCTTAGAGTCTTGCAAGTACAATTTCCAAATGACCCAACACACCTAATCATATTACATCATATCATTTACGTACATGTGTGCATATATGGGAAGTTTAAACATACATCCATGTCTTAGGGTTTCTATTGCTGTGAAGAGACACCAGGGCCACAGCAACTCTTATATAACTGTGGCTTACGGTTCAGAGGCTTTGTCCATTGTCTTCATGGCAAGACGTGGTGTTGGAGAAGGAGCCGAGAGCTCTACATCTTGATCTGCAGGCAGCAGAAACAATTGTGTGAAACATGAATCTAACAGTCTTATTAAATGAAAACCCATCAGATATGGAGGGTGAAAGCTGAAAGATCAGAGAAGCAGAGCGGTCAGCCACCAGAGACTTCTTACCTCTACTAAATCTCATACCGAATGGGAGAGATCCTTTCTCTATGAATCCTCAGACTGAATGGGCTGGAGATCCTGTCTCCACCTGCCTAATATTCCTATCTCCACATCCCTAGTGTTGGTATTAAAGGTGTGTGCCACCACTGCCTGACCTCTATGGTTAACAGTGGCTAGCTCTGCCCTCTGATCTCCAGGAAAGCTTTATTTTGTCAGAACACAAACAAAATATCATACAACATTTCCCCCTTTTTGTCTAAACAAAAAGCAAAAGTTTTAACTAATATAGAAAAACTATATGCAATAAGTATAACTGTATACAAATATATATAGGCAATAATTATATTAACAATATGTAGTCTATTAGCATTTGACAAATTTAGAGAAAATGCTCTAACCCTAACCCTAACCCTAACCCTAATATTTATCAATTTTGAGTTATGCTTTCTCCTGAAATTTTTGTTTTATTTTCTAAAGCGGTTTTATCATCCAGAGCAGTATTTTTTTTACAATAGGCATTAGGTCTTTTAATTGCTCTGGGAAGGAATTTCCCCCACGGTGACAGGGAATGACATGGGGGCCTCACATTCCTAGTGCTGAGATTAAAAACATGAGCCTCCCATGTGCTGGGATCAAAAGCATAAGATCCCAAGTGCTGGGATCAAAGGTGTGAGCCACAACCTCCTGGCTCTGTTTCCCTTTTAGACTAGTTCAATCTCATGTAGCCCAGGGTGGCCTTGATCTCCTGATGTTCCTGCCTCCTCTTCCCAAGTGCTAGGTGTGTGCCACCACTGCCTGGTCTCTAAGGTTAGCGAGTGGCTAAATCTGCCCTCTGATCTCCAGAAAAGCTTTATTTGTCAGAACACAAACAAATATCATACAACAACTATGTGTCATGCTGAGTGCAGCTCGAGCATAGGAACCCCCAAAACCCCCCCCCCCGGCACACTTCCTCCAATAAGGCCACACCTACTCTAACAAAGCCATATTTTCTCTTAGTGCCACTCCCTTTGAGGGCCAATTTCTTTTAAACCACCACAATAAACGTAATAGTTAAAACATGGGAAAAGCACAGATATAAATGTTCACAATCTGGTTAACTGGAAAAATGAAATGTTATGTTCATTCCTTCATGACATGAGATAGTATTCCACACTGAAAAAGGAATGAAGTACTCACTCACACATACTAAAGCATGTATGATGCTTAAAAAAAAATGTGCTGAGCCAGACCCCAAAGGCTACTGCTGAAAGGTTCTATTAACGGGGCCGGAGACATGGCTTAGAGGTTAAATGCACTACGTTGCTCTTCCAGAGGACTGGAGTTGCATTTCCAGTATCTGTGTTGGGCAACTCACAACCATCTTCTCTAGGGATCCGATGCCCTCCTCTGACCTCTTGGGGCACTGAACTCATGTGCACATGCCCAAGTGTGAACATGTGCACACACACACACACACACACACACTCATAAACAAAAATAAATCTTTACAAATGTTCCAGTTATATAAACTATCTGGAATTGACAAGAGTATTGATATGGAAAGTATGTTCACATTCTGTGGAGGAGGGGAAGAGGAGTAAAGGAAGAGTGTCTGCTGATGGGGGAAAGCTTAGCATCTGGGAATGAAAAAAGATTTCTAAGAATTGATTGAAGTAATGATTTCACAACCCTGTGAATATAATAGAAACTAGTAAATTGTGTACATCAATAGGCGAATTGTTCGATATGTGAATTGCATGTTAATGTAGACATTTAAAGCAATGGACACATGATGGAGCGTGGTCTCCTCACAAGACACGGGCTGTGAGCTAGGACTGGTACAAAATCACACTGTTTCACCAGCTCTGGACTGTGGCAAGTGGAAGCCAAGACTGAGAAGTCAGTGCGATTTCTATCTAACAACGGACAGATTTTTCTCTCTGTGAGGCTAGGCAGTGCTTTGGTTTGCTGTCCCCTTGAAAACACCTCTTCTGATGTCACTGCCACTTTAAATAACAAGTGAGACGGACCTCCGTAGTCGGGCTTGATGCTGTGATAAAAAGGTCTGTCAGGATCCCTTTTCTCATTTGCTCTCCTGTTCTTTCTCCTCTCCCACCTGCCACTAAATGAGAGTGAAGAATTCCTCCTCTCAAGATGAGGCAGTGTTTGGGGTACCACGCTGGAATGGGAAAGAGGACGCAAGAGTGCCTTGGTCCTGGCCTTCGCGGCAGAGCTGTTCATTGTAAAGAACCTCATCCGCCCTTAGTTTGTTGCAACAGCAAGAAGCAGACTCAGAACTTGGCTGCATGGGATCAAGGCGGCTTCTCGTGGCCTTGTCGGTTCCAACTCAGTGGTTTCCAAGCTCTTATACAATGTCTCTGCCAAAAAACGTTCCCATGCTATACTTCAGGAAACTCCCATTGTAGAACATTCAAACAATTCAGAAATATTTGCATCCAAACAGGGAAGTTCCTCTTTCCCATACTTTTAGTTCTGCATTTTCTCCTCCTCAGAGGCAGCTATTGGAAACAGTTGATGTATATTCCAGATCTTTGTTTTAAGCATCTGCATATATAGATGCAGGCTTATATCTAGTTCTTTGTTTTAGAAATGGGATCATACTATATACGTGTATACATTGTATTGAAGCCTGCTTTAAAAAAAAACTTACATGTCCCCAAAATGTTTCCATGCATTTTTAAGTATATATGGTGTACATGCATGCGTGTACACATGGTGTGTGGGGGTGTAGGTGCACATGCAGGTGTGAGTGCAACTACACACTTGTGTGTGCTCATGTGGAAGCCAGAGGTTGACATGGGATGTCTCCATCATTTTGGCGATGTGTACTGTGGCAGGGTCTTTGCCTGAATCTGGAACTTACCGTTTTAGCAGGTCCAGCTGGCCAGCTTGCTCAGACAGGGGTGTCGATGTCCTTGCCTCGCATGCTGGGGTTACAGGAGGACCACCAATCCCACCCAGGTTTTATATGAGTGCTGACATCTGAATTCTCGTCTTCATAGTTGTACAGAAAGTGTTTTACCCTCCGAGTTACCTCCCTGACCTCCTTCTGTACATTTTCATTAGCTATAAGGTATTTCGTACTACGGTTATACCTTAGGTGGATCAGATGTCTTCCTTATGTTGTTATCAGTTCACTACTGGTAATTTTCACAGAGAAGTTTTGATTCCTGTATCTTTGAGAATAGGTGCAAGAATTCCTACTAGATTTTTTTTTTCTGGTTGTGTTAGCCAGCTCTCCCCTGCTGTCACAAAAGAACAGAGTCCCTGTACTTATAAAGAAAAAGGAGGTATGTGGGCACACTATTTCTGAGATGTTAGTTCATGGTCACATGGCCCCACAGCTTTGGGCAAATAGTGCTGTAATACAGCATGGTGGGAGTATGTGGTGGAAAATGTTTGTTCACCTCTCAGAGGCAGGAGGATGACGATAAGAGGGGGAGAGAGGCTAAGGGGGGCCAAGGTCTCCACATGCCTTTCAAATCCTTGCACCAAATGATTTAACTTCCCATAACTAGGTCCCATGTTTGAAAGATTCTCTTACCTTCTGATAGTCCCACTATAGGCCTTTGAGGAACATTTAATATCCACATATACTTCAAATTCTTCTTGGAGGCGAAGAAAATGCAGATCTTAAAAGTCATTAACTTTTTAATATACAAAAATGCTTCTTTTAAACTTTTTGTGGAAGCCCAACACTAAGAGAGTCAAGAGAGAAGATGCAAAAAAGCAAGAAAGCAGGCCTTGGAAGATCTGCTTCTCAGCCTCTTGGTCCCTCTAGGCACCTTTGAGGGGACACAGACTCTCCTGAAACACAGAATAGAAACTGCTACTTCACCCAATTGAGTTGACATGTTCTACCTCAGGATACAAGAATGGATTTTTTAAAATGTAGTTTATATAGTGAATTAATCTCAAACCAGAGTTTTAGCTACCTCTAAGAGTAGTATATTGTTATATTATGTCAAAAAATTGGGGCACTGTCATCTAGAATGACATATTAAAACAACGGTAGGTCCAGAAGTTCTAGAGAGGAGTCCTGAGGGAGGCAAGCTGATTGCAGCAGGGCCTGGATTCCTCCTGCTGCCCCATATGAGTCGTAAGCCCCATGCCTGGTGTGGTTTGGGGAGTTGACGTATCTTCCTTGGGATATTGTATCCTTCTCCAAGCTGCCACTTGGCTTGAATGTATTGTAGATATTTCATAAATCAAAACTGTGTGTCAGGAAGAGCTATTAATTCAGATCCTAGATGTTATACATTTTATTCCCTGTGGTTCTGTATTAATTCTCAGGCTTATAAATATGAACTCAGAATGCTGATATTACCATTCGGTAAAGGAACACATATGGACGGCAATAAGGTTTTGGTAATCTAACATAAAACACGAGGTGGTGCCATTTGATTCTAAGGAAATCTTTAAAAAAGTGCAATTGAAGATCACGAAATACCTTCTTAGTAACTTGTTTCAAAGACATCTGTGTTGGGCTGCAAGACGGCTCAGCAGGAAAAGGCACTTGCTACCAAGTCTGATGTCCTGAGTCAATCTCTAGAACCCACATCCTGGAAGTAGAGAACTGGCTCCTGCAAGCTGTCCTCTGACTTCTACATGTATGCTCCACTAAATACACATACACTATATATATATATATATATATGCACATGCATATACATGTAAAAAAAGACACACGCATAGCTTACCTTTGAAATCACCATGAAGATTTACAACTTAGAGTTTCTATTTCTGTTTAATAGGGGAAATGTAAGTAAATCTAGCTAAATCTAAATAGTGAAAGGTTCTACAGAACCATAAACCAAAATAGACTCTTCCTCCTATAAGTTGCCTTGGTCATGGCATGTCATCACAGTGACAGAAAAGTAAACAATCCGTATGTGCAGTTAAAGTCCCATCGATATTTAATAAAAAGAAAAATAGAGCCCGTATTCAATGAGATCTCCTTCCCACTTCTTGTCAGAACTGCAATCTCCTTCCTTGAGTTCTTCATATGACCCACTGGAGAGATGGCTCAGAAGTTAAGAGCACATGCTGTTCTTGCAGAGGACCCGAGTTCAGTTCCCAGCACCCATGTCAGACGGCTCACAACCATCTGGCACTACAGCTTCAAGGGATCCAATGCCCTTCTCTGGCCTCCGAGAGCATTTGTGACTACGTGAGCCCAGTTGAAAAACTGAGAAACTCAAAGTTAAGAAAATGTCCCACTCATCCTCCAAACTGTAGCTCAAGGTCAAAATCCATGAACTGCCTTTTGTTTATTTTACATCTTTTCTGTATTAGTCTCCGGGGTGGGGGGGGGTGAGCGGTGGTGTAAGACCATGCAGGCCTTTGGTGGTTTGAATGAGATTGACCCCCAGAGGCTCATGCGGGTGCATGCTTAGTCCCCTGTTGGCCAAGTGTCTGGGTAGGATTAGGAGGTGTGGCCTCATTGGAGGACGGTGCCACTGATAGTGGTCTTGGAGGTTTCAAAAGCCCATGCCAGGCCCAGTGGTGCTTTGTTGTCCCCCCCCCTCGTGGCCACTCCCCCCAGATCAGGCTACTGTAGCACTAGGCTACAGCTTCTTCTGTTGCTTCTCCAGCTACTGCTCCAGCACCACACCTGCCTGAGAGCTGAACACTGGGAAAAAAAAAAAAAAACCAAACACCTTAGGTTTTTCAATTACATAATCCAACATACTTACCGTGTGTGTGTGTGTGTGTGTGTGTGTGTGTGTGTGTGTGTGTACGTGTACAGGAATGTGTGCACACCCATGAGCATTTGTATGTAAGTGCCTGCAGAGGCTGGAGGTCCATGCCTAGTGTTCCTCAGGAGCTGCCTTCCTTGCGGTTTATTTGTTTGGCTTTCGGGGTTTTGTTTTGTTGTTTATTCGTGTGGGTGTTTTGTATTATGTGTGTCTGTGCACCCCATGCATGCCCAACCGCTCGTTGTAAGCCACTGTGTGGGTGCTGGGAATTGAATCTGGGTTCTCTGGAAGAGCAGCCAGAGCTCCTAACCACTGAGCCATCCCATCTGCCCTTCCTGTGTTTTGTGACAGGGGCTCTCTTTGGCCTGGAGTTTGCTGGTTAAGTGAGCCTCAGGGATCCTCTAGTCTCTGCATTCCCAGTGCCAGAATTACAAGCATGCACACTTCAGCCACTTTCTCTATGTGCCCAGGTCCTCACGCTTGTGTGGCAAGCGCTGACCGCCTGAGCCGTCTCCACGGCCCACGTTTGCCTTATACTCAATTATAGTCTAATTTATGTCTCTGCTTTCTGGTACTTCGAAAGGGGATAGTGCAAAGCCTTGTGTATTAATCAGCAACTGATCAAACCCTGGAATCTGGCTTCACTCTTTGTGGGAGCAAGCAGCTGCTGGGCTACTTCTTAAAGATGCACTCGGTGCAAAAGCATTCTCTTTCTGTTGGAGTCAACCATGCACCGAAGGATCTGTGCTATTCTATACCTTTTCAATATTTTCCTCTCCACATAAAAATCCCCATCAGATGAGGACATGATGGAAGCTCGCCCCTTGTGCTCAGATGAACAATCACAGGACAGTTCTGCTCAGGTGACCGACGGAACCACTTGACACTGTAGGCCAATGAATTCTCAGTGACTTGGCATCGATGTTTCAGGATTAAATTTCTCTTGTGGTTGCAGTCTTAGCCTTAAAACATGCATCCCTTCAAGCTCCCATTTCCAGGAGATATCATAGAATTACATTAATACTGATGTGACATGTTATCATTTTTACAAACGAGACAGTGTCTTTCCAACCTGACTCCACTGGGAACTCAGCGTACACAGATATTCCTGGTTTAAATTCTAACCCATGATAAAGATATAAAATGACTCAAAAGTCAGTCCTTTTTTTCTTGACATGCTAATTACATGTTATTAAAGTTGATTTCCCCCTACTTATGCTATTACTTAAGTCATGACATGTTCGTCTCCCGACTAGTAATCTATTCACCATTTATATTCACGTATTCAGGCAAACAATGACCCCAGAGGGAGTGCTGTGCACACAATTGTGTACGGTGCTGATAATGAGTACAGGGAAGGGTATGAGGGACGGAATTCTTTTGCCTACAGAGCTTATCACCAAGTAGGAGCAGGACTCAACAGACAATTCATTCTGAATATAGTGTAAAGCTATGAAATAAGAGGCAGGGAGAAAAAAAACCAGTATATCCAAACAAATGCAGAGCTGGTCAGAGGGAGAACAGAAACACCACGTAGCTGTGTGACTTCAGTAATTCCATCTGGAAGACTCTGAGAAGAGCAGAAAGCAGAAAGACAAAGAGCTGGGGTATGGCCAGTGGTGGTTCTGAAGGCCAGTAAAAGCAGTGTATAACTGCTACAGCTCAGGTGTGGTTTGAGCATCTTCAAGACTTCGGTGCGATGGAGGGCACGGTCCATAGAGTGGTAGTGCTGAAGGAAATTTTGGGGTATGGATTCCAGTGGGAGGGCTTTGCATCGTGGGTTGGAGGTCTCCTGTGACCTCTTGAGTTCTCTCAAGAGGGTTGCGTTAAAAGAAGAAAGCCTGGCCCCAGTCAGCTCTGCTTCTTGGCATGAGATATGACTGCTCACCCCAGCACACGCTACTACACATGCTCACCCTTCAGTCATTCATTACTGAGCCCCATCCTAGCTAAGCGAATGCAGGCAACCTGCCCCTGAGCTTCCAAACTGTGAATGAAAGAAAACCTTTCTCTTCATTAATAGCCTGGGTCGGATATTTCACTATCGTGAAAAAAACTGATGCACCCCTAGACAAAGGCTGAAGGGTTTTTGTAGGAATTGATGAGGTGGAAACCTAAGGTTTAGGGATTTTGGTGTTAGAATTATACCATGTGAATGGATGCCAAGCGTTATCAACGAGGCTGTGGCAAATACTTTTCCTTAGACACACATGACTTTACCAACACTAGTATGCTGCTGAATGGTACTTCTGCACAAATATGGGAATTGATAGACGCTGAGGAGATGGATACAAGTCATAAGAAAAGGCTGGTCGTTCCGTGGAATCCACGGTCTGGAGGATTTGCTGGGAGTGCAAGACGGCTCTAGGAGGAATAGATTTCCACCCCTCCTGGGACCTGTGGATGGAGATAGCAAATTGGATCCACCATTTGCTTAAACCCATCAAGTTGCACCATATGTTTATAAATAATGCTTTTGTTATGAGCCTATTTGAGGGAGATTTAGTGTAGTGGCTAGCCGATTTCAGGGTTGCTATTGTCTAAGATCTTGAACTCTTTAAAAAGTTGAAACAGAGAACTAGACTAAATTACACATATCTGCTGCCTGGAGGATTTATATTTTCCTTTTGTTTGTTCTTAAATTACCACCATTCTACTCATCTGCAGACTATTCAATTGCAGGATGTCCTGGCTTGGAGCCAGATGTCCTGTCCTGTGGCTCGCCCTTCCCCCTCCCGAGAGGGGAGAAAAGGAAAAAGGCCTAGCCCAAAAATCAGAGAAAAATGGGTTAGCACAGATATCATTACAAAGACTATCTCTGGTCAGTCAAAAGGCTTCTTCTTACAGGAGGATACGGTCCCGTCACTCTCTGTGATGGGAATGCAGACAGTATGCATTCCAACATTTCTCCTGCGCGTGAGTGAAACTTGGGGCTGCACTCAATCTCCGCTCAACATGCAGAAGGGGTCACTGACCTTGCTGACCAGGGCTGTGTGCGGACTATAGGGGGCAAGGAATACTTTCAGCTTTTCCGCAGAGGCCAGGCTGTGGGTTTCGCTTGCCACTGGGCCGCTCAGTCCTCCTCTGTCCCTTATTGGTCAACTGAGCATACACCTTTATGTAGTTCAGAAGACAGGGAAGGTCTGATTTAACGATGCACCAAATACTTTCCATTGTGAGCATTGCCCAGGAGCAGTCTGATTTTAATAGTTAATGTGGTACTTTCCACATTCCAGATACCCACCAGACTGGCTCCTCCTTCCTTACCAGTCTGGTTTCCGTATCACCTGATACTGCCTCCTCTTTTCCCTTTCCTCCTTCCTTTATTTCTATTCTTTCTTCTTTCATTTCTTCCTCTCTCCCTCCCTTCTATGCTACTGTAAGTCATTTCATATCTTGCGTGTGACAGGGAATTAAAAAGAGATTCTATGTCTCCATATGCGGTTTATGGTTGCTGGGAACCGAACCCAGGATTCCTGTGTGTTAGGCAAGTACTTTATCAATTGAGTTATATCCATGTGGAGACACAGCATTTAGGAGTGGAACAGAGGGTTATAAGTTCAAGGCCATCTTTGGGTACATTGTGAGTTTGAGGCCAGTATGGGCCTTATGAGACCCTATCTTATTTTTTAAAAAAAATATATATATGTATGGGTATTTTGACTGCTTGTATGCCTGTGAACCACAGGGGTGCTTGGTATCCGTATAAGCCATAAGAGGAAGTGAGATTCTCTGAAAATGGAGTTACAGTTGTTGTACGCTACCATATGGATGCTGAGAATTAAACCTTGGTCCTTAGGAAGACAAGCCAGTGCTCTTAACTGCAACTCGTGCTTTTTAGAACATTTTATTGGAAATAATTTCAGGAAATAAAGAATTGTGATGCTAAGAGAGAGAGAGAGAGAGAGAGAGAGAGAGAGAGAGAGAGAGAGAGAGAGAGAGAGATTCTGGTGGCTGAGATAATCAAACGCCACTCTTGGTTCCGGAAAGCTCCATGTTGGCATCTAGCTTACACTGTCACGGAGTAATGGATTTTTGTCTTAAGTTGGTTTTCAGCTGTAAGTTGTTAGGCTTGGCATACCTGCTCAAGAAAAATCTACCTTTTGGAAGGCACTGGGGGTAAACTGAGCTGTTCATCCCTAAACCTGAGACTTCCGAGGCAACCCTGGCCAGATGCTTCCACAGAGGAAGGCAGGGCCTGGCCGCAGGGGTACCCAGCTCCAGGAGGAAGCAGCTGGTGAAGCAGCAGTTATAGTCTGTCTTCTGTAGCTGTAACTAACACATTCTGACAGCTCTGGGAACAAAGGGACTGTCTGGAGTGCCACACAGGAGGTTCCCACTGCATATCAGTTTCCTGGGGGATGGGTAGCTCAAAGCAATGGAAATCTCGTCTCATACACTCCTGAAGATGAGTAGCCTGAAGCCAACTAGCCTGCAGTTTCTTCTGAAGACTCTGAGAGAGGATCTATCCTGGGCTCCACAGCCAACTTTGGGTGGCTGCTGGCTTTGTCTCCTCTTCTTTCCATCCTTAACTCCGTCTTCACACTGCCCCTATGTGCCTGTCCATCAAACTTGCCTTTCTCTGCTCTGTTAGACACCAGTCAGGACTTCTAGGGAATGCCCTCTCACAGTTTAACCTCATTTTGAGACCATTAATGACATCTCGATGATCCCATTTGCAGATGCGGTCAGTCACAGCAATCAGGGAAACAGGCAGTAGTTTGTAGGGAGAGCTTAGCAACCAGGGACACACACCCCCAACACTGATGTAGACACATACACACCTCTCCAGTCAAAGCATCCAGCCACCCTACTCCAACGTCTCTCCAGCAGCCTCCTCACAATGTCCCTTTTATTGTCTGACACACTGTGGACAATAACCTCAACTAGAGACAGTGTACTTAACTCAGCTTGGCCTAGTTCTAGACCCATACACAGGCATTGTCCTTTGAGTCAACTTTTGGGGGAAAATTCTCTATTTACTGTCTTATGCCTGTGTGTGATCACGAATGTGTATGATTAAGATCAGATGCATCCTGGGAGAAGACAGACGCTGTGAACAAAGGCTCACATAACCCAAACCTATCAATCAAAACAGAAAACCACCCACACTTTGTCCTGAGCTACTGACTCCTGGTAGACCCACAAAAGGAAGGACTGAAAAAAATTAAGCCAGTTCTCTTGAATAAATCTCTCTCAACCCACCACTTCGTTTCAGTTTACCTACTTTGTATCTCTGCTTCGCTTCTCAGTAAAAACTCCTTGTCTCTTTCCTATTTGTGTCCACATCTTCAATTACTTGAAAAAGACGCTAAGAACTCAGCCACAGACTGAGACCCACTGCTAACATCCTTCGGGGGACTGCCTCCAGAAGAAAGCATTCAGATACAAACCTGCAAAGCTATTCCAGTGCTGAGGCAACATTCAGCCAAAGCACAGGGATCTTGAGCTCCAGAACTAACTCATGACTTGTCACCTCACAGAAGGGCACATATGTGCCTTTGTGTGCTCAGAATCTGGCTATGTAGAATGGTGTCTTAAGTTGCGCAGAGAGCTGGCCATCATGTAAAAAATAACCAACTGTGAGGTGTCCACTCCCAGTGGATATGTGTACAACACAACTCTAAGGCTCAAGGAACATCATGGAGTAGAGGTCAGGAAGATTGTAGGTGTCAGAGGACCAGGGCATGTGCCATTAGATAGTGTCCTGTGTGTGAACTGAAGCAGCACCCATGAAGTCTTCATAATATGGCCACCTAAACGCCCACATGAAGACAACAGCAGCTCACATCTCAGTGTGGAGGGGGGAAATCTCACAAGGCCCCACCCCTAGATGAAGAACGACAGGCGATTAAGGCTGCTAGGGAAGGGAGAGTCTTTCCACGGATAAGCCCCTGATCCATTATCCGATCTCAAGTGGTCGTTCCTAAACACGTATGCGTGTGAGCAATAGTAAATGAACTCAGCGAGTATAATTTCTTGCACACACAGACACACACGCACATGAGGTAGAAATGATGTAAATACAGTACTTCTGTGTGAAGTCATGAAAAAAGTAATTGTTAAAAAAGAAAAGCCAAATCAAGAAAATGAAACAAGAGGTTATTCTCCTTAAGCACTAATACCACACCCACAGCCACTTAGAAACCAGACCCAGAAAAAGGACGCAGTTCCTCCAATGTTTTCCTGAAAAGTTAGAAATGAGAACAAGAAGAAAAGCAATATATATGGTTTCCTTAAAAATCACTTTATAGTTAGGATGCAAGCAGGTGTGGTGGAGTCCCAGTTACACAGGGAGACCCTGTGTAAAGAAAGAAAAGAAGAGAGAGAGAGAGAAAGAAAAAAGGAAAGAAAAAGACAGCAGGGAGGAAGGGGGAGGGAGGGAGAGAAGAAGAGAAGAGAGGTAGGAAGGGAAGCTGAGGGTGGGGAGGGGAGTGTTAAGGAGAATAACCTCTTGTTTCATTTTCCCATGCTCTACTAGCTGGGGATTGTTTACACAATCCAGAAGAAGATAAAGAGGAAAAACTGTTCAGTCAGGTTATTTGGGCAGGGGTGGGGGTGGGGTTGAGACAGGGTCTCTCAGTTTAGTCCTGGCTACCCCAGAACTTGCTCCATAGACCAGGCTGTCCTTGAACTAAGAGATCCTCCTACCTCTGCCATTTGAATGCTGGGACTAAAGGCGTGTGCCACCACGCCTGGCTGATTCAGTCAGCTGAAAATCAAGTGGTCAGTTTGAAAAACAAGTCTGCCAAGGTCATTGTTTTAATTCTGAACTAAAATAAAACGGGAGACTTCATTTCACCATCAGAAAATCTCCGATGAACTATTCCACGCTTTTGATGTTCGAATCACACTTTACCCCGGTTTAGGATGGGGGCTGGAATCTGTGCATGGCTTTAAATGATTAGCATTTTCTGTGAACAGAGCAGTTGGTACAATTTAATTACTGTTGACAACTCTTTACACAGCCCTGTTTCACTGATGTTTTTATACAGTTGCTTAATGGAGGCGCTTGTCTTCTGCAATGCCGGCCCTCATCCACCCATGTCTTTCTGAAATCTCAGCTAGTGACTTTGCACACAGAGAAGTCCTTTGAAAAATCAAACACTTCAGAAAGATAACTCAGTGACCACATTTTGTCATCAGTCACAAACAGGGAGATGCTGAATAACTTCCTACAGTTACTAGGGCAGCTAAGGTAAATCAAGCCTGACCATGGGGTTTAGTTCTTGGTGCCCACATTCAAGTATAACCGCAACAATGCATGTGCCTGAGGAGTGTTTGCTAGCATCTACCGTTTCAGATGCTCATGCCTCTGCTTTCTCCCGACAGCCTGACTCATCAAGAGCTAACTTCCTATTTGCCCTTACATCTAGAGACATTTCACACTGAAACCAACAGGCAAAAAGTGGCAAGATGAAATGTAGTTGTGTAATTCCCATGCCAAGTGTCTTCTAAGATGAGGCAGTTAAAAATTTTGACAGCAAATGGACAAGAACTCATAATCACCTGGCATTTTGTTGACATGATTTCAACGGGGAAAAACCTTGCTTGGATTATTGGTTGTGCAGACATTTGAAGTTATACATATTCACTATTAGAGCACAGAATGGGGCCCTCTTATAAAGCTGTGTGATTCTCCACTGGTCTAAACACTAGTACCTGGGGAAATGCACATAAAATATGAACCTTATGTGAAATATGTTTATTATGTTTAATTAATGTATACTCCCATTGAACGCAGAGAGATTTGTGCCTGCATTAAAAAATGCAGAATAGGGCCCAGAAGTACTACAAAATTCTTGCAGCAAGGCATTTTCTTTAACAAAACTGTAAAACAAATATCTAACATGCTTGGCTCATTAACAATAGTTCCTTTTATCAGAATTAATAGTCTACATATTTTCTTTGGCAACAGCAATGCTGATGTTTATGTGAAATGCAAACAATAATGTAATGATTCAAATTTTCCAGTTTTTTACTGTGATAGATTCATTCTTCAGAATTTTGTGTTATCTCAGCTGAAAAATTTCAAGATAATATATTGCTTCATTGTAGTAAGTGAAGCACAAGCCGGACTTAGGAATCAGAAGCTAAAAGGCAACCTTCATGCATGTGTTTCTTATTTCTTGAACAAATCTTTTGGTAGTCCTTAAACCACTGATGAGTTAGTGAAAGACTCAATTTCTAAGCAAGTGGAAAGATCTTTCAATAACTAAGTGTCTACGTGGATGTGAACATTTGCATAGTACAGGCCAATGTCTCAGTCTTTGCAAGATACATTCTTAGTAGCATAGAGACAATCATGAATATGTAATTCTAAAAATCTGAATCAGCTTTGTAAGGAAAGAGAAAGATGAAATCAAATGAACCATTCTGTGAATTAACATCTTACTCAGGGAGACCCCACATATCCAGCCCCTACTTACTTGCTTTTTCACTAAGCATACTTAAAAGTATTTAAATATAACCATGCATAAAACACATCATGAATTTTGTTTGTCTTTATTTTCTTTTAACAAGGTCTCACTCTGTAGTCAAGTCTAGTTTGGAACTCACTGTGTAGCACAGGCTAGCCTGGAACTCACTGTGTAGCATAGGCTAGCTTAGAAGTGGTGATCCTCCTGTCTCAGCCTCCTGCATGCTGGGATTAAAACATAAGCCACCATTCCTAACTGATATATATTTAAATCCATCAAGGAAATTCTTGATTAAAAAAATCTGAGGGTTGAACATCAAATTATGAGTAGTTTGATAGAAATTGACAATTTTAGCCTTTAATATATCACCAGTGCTGTGGGATGTTCTGTATGTCAAATGTGTTGCTCTGATTGGTCAATAAATAAAACATTGATTGGCCAGTGGCTAGGCAGGAAGTATAGGCGGGACTAACAGAGAGGAGAAAAGAACAGGAAGGTGGAAGGAGACACAGCCAGCCACCGCCAGGACAAGCAGCATGTGAAGATGCCGGTAAGCCACGAGCCACGTGGCAAGGTATAGATTTATGGAAATGGATTAATTTAAGATATAAGGACAGTTAGCAAGAAGCCTGCCACGGCCAATCAATGTTTTATT
>CABHPH010144066.1:0-46879 GCA_902168325.1 Peromyscus nudipes | reverse complement strand
CTCTTTCTTAATGAAGACTTGCGTGCATCATAACTACAAATCGCCAGACTTCTGAGTAACACACCCAGTAATGCTTATTATGTCTTTACACTGATTTTGTCTTGTTTAGCCATTTGTCTTGGGCAGTTTGTGAGTTTAGAATATACAGCCTTCAAGTCCCCAATACAAATTTGTGGTGGAAAAATGGACAACGGTTACTACCCACCTGGCATTCTGTTTCAATCAGCTGATAAGAACAGGGAGGGGAGAATGTGAGGAACGTGGTGACATCACAGGATTACAGCACAATGGCTCCTGTTCCACCTGCCCTGCTCTGTAGTTTTAGTTGATCACTGCATAAGACATAATAGAAATGGCATAATCTTTAAGTAATGAAAATTTCAAGTCATGTGTTATAGTATTATGCTAAAATGGGCTAAGGGCTCTAACTCAAAATGGGCAAAAGAGCCATAAAAAAAATTTACTTTGAATTACAATGTCAGTGGTCTAGTGTTAAATTAAACTCATTCAAACACAAGAAGCAAAAGAAACTTAAAAAAACCACAAAGTGAGTATTAATCAGTATGAATATTCAACTGTATATCTTTTATCTTATGTGTACATGTAGTTTTGTAACTCCAGCACTTACGTAGTGTTTATTTTTACTAAGGTGTTTCCTAAATACATTTGTACTTATTTAGTATCATGAAAAATAAGTATTATATATGTGTACAGAAGGAAGCAACACACAGAGGGGGCCTATTAAAGGATCATGTTGATTTACAGAACACAAAGGTCAAAGATAAAGTGTGCCAAGGATATATAGGTTATTGATCTGGTGCACGGTCAAGGGTATGGTCAATTCAGATGGCAGGACAAGCTAGTTTGTATTCAGTAGACAAAGTAGGCTGGTGTGTGTTGCTGGGTTTGTATCTAGTGGGGAATCTTTCATTTATTATTTTCTGTTCAAGTCTTTAGGAAGCTCTCAGTTACAGACTCTGACAGGCCTTTAGTCAGGATGTTTCCTCAGCACCCTCCTCTGTGGCAGCTATGGCTTCTTATCAACCAGTCTACGTCACTTCCCAGAAGTTAGTTTGCACTGTCTCCTTTAAACTCTGTTGATGTCCTTGGCCAGGAGTCCTCTATGTTGTTTTGGCTTTATAGAGGCAAAATTTCATCTTAAGCTGGCCCCTGGTTGGCCTCAAACTTGCCACCAGGAACCTTAGCCTCCCAAGTGCTGGGACACTTGGGTCTTGATCAGAAGTTCTAAACCCACGAAATCTTCACCCTTATACTAAAATTAGCTCTTGACTGGCAGTGTTCCACCTGCTTAGAGAGGCTAGTCTCCTGAAATGAGCTTTCAACATAGCCCTTGGTATCTTTGCACACCATAGCTGTGGGTTCAAACAACTCAGTATTAAAAGTTTTCAGGAAAAGAAATTGCATCTGGACTGAATGTGTACAATCTTTTTGTTTTGTCATTCTTCCAACACAGTATGATAGATAGATATGTACATATCTATCTATCAACTGATCGATTGATAGGTAGATAGATAGATAGATAGATAGATAGATAGATAGATAGATGTAACATGAATCTTAAATGATGTTATTAATATAAAAAACTCAGTGCCAGCTATTGGGGTAAATTCTGAAAGATCAGAGAGACAGAACAAGCCACAGCCAACTTCACCTAGCCAACTCCTCAGCCAATACTGTTTCCTCAGACTGGAAGCCTCTGAGTTCTCACCCAAAAGTGTCTCTGCTGAACTGCTGCTAAAAAGCCTAAAAGCTTAAAGGTCTCTAGTTCCTGGTCCTCATGCCTTATATACCTTTCTGCTTCCTGCCATTACTTCCTGGGATTAAAGGCGTGTGTCACCATGCCTGGCTGTTTCCAGGGTGGCCTCGAACTCACAGAGATCTGGATGGATCTCTACCTCCCAAGTGCTGGGATTAAAGGATTAAATGGTGTGCCACCATTTTCTGGCCTCTATCTCTATATAGTGGCTATTCTATTCTCTGACCCCAGAAAAGTTTATTGGGGTACATAATTTATTGGGGGACACAATATCACTGTAGATAGATAGATGAGATACAGGGATATAGAGATATAGATGTATGACATGTGCATTTTATTAGGTATTATATGATATGGAGAACTTAGTTAAGGTAATCATGGGAGAGCTCATAGGTTACATGCAAATAACCTGATATTTTATAAATGGTACTTGAGCCTGTGAGGATCTGGGCATCCTAGGGGTAAGAGAACATCCTTAATTCCCCATGGATACTGAGACAACTCCAACCATTTATCTTTATTTTAAAATGTAATTTATTATTGCTTATATAAGTGTATATGATGTGTGTGCGTGTGCGTGCGCGTGCGTGTGTGTGTGTGTGTGTGTGTGTGTGTGTGTGTGTGTGTGCATGAAAGCTGCAATACACACATGAAGGTCAGTCTCAGGACAATTTTCAGGAGTCTGTTTTCTCTTTCCACATGGGTTCTGGGAATTGAACTCAGGTTTTCATGGCAAGTCCTTTACCTACTGAGCCATCTCACTGGTCTTGTTCCCCTCCCTTTTTGATGTTTTAAAATTTGTAATGATATTGTTAGAAAGATTATTTTAGAATTCTTAAGTTAATTTGAAGAACTTATTCAATGAAATAGCACATATGAATGACTTTGAAACCATCAAAAATTCAAATAGCACTTACTATCTGTACTACATAGGAAAATGAAATATAAGAGTTGTTACGGCCTCAACTTCCTTTCTTCCTGTTCTAATCGCTTCCTTAGTAGCACACACCTATGACTTTTCTTTCATATCTTTCTTTGTTTTAATCCCCATAAGAATGGCATATTCATGAGACTGACAACTGATACTTAACCACTGCTAATACTGTTCCTCAATATTTGGGAAGCAGCAGATGCCACTCATTTGATGCCTCCAGCAAGTGATCAGCTTGAAAACTCAAGGGCTTTCTAAATGTTAACTCAGTTTTTATAAACAGTTCATGTTAAGGAATAATTAGAGAATGGTGTGCTATTACAAAGAAAGGAAGGAAGGGAGGGAGGGAGGAAAAGAGAGAAAGAGAGAGACAGACAGAGAGAGACAGAGAGACAGACAGGGAGGAAAGAGAAAGAGAGAGAGAGAGAGAGAAAGAAAGAAAGAAAGAAAGAAAGAAAGAAAGAAAGAAAGAAAGAAAGAAAGAAAGAAAGAAAAACATTGTGATGCTTGTTTCTTTGTTAGTCTTTGCTCCCCTTCCCCAGTGTTTATTTGTGCATGTGTTTGTAGACGGCTTCTGGACACTGAAGATGAGCTCAGCGACATTCAGACTGACTCAGTCCCACTGGAAGTCCGAGATTGGTTGGCTTCTACCTTTACGCGGAAAATGGGGTTGATGAAAAAGAAAAACGAGGAAAAACCAAGGTTTCGAAGCATTGTCCACGCTGTTCAGGCTGGAATTTTTGTGGAAAGGTAAGCAGCATGGTTCCCATCCCAAGATAAGAGAAACTGAAGGGCAGCAAGTCTGTTGAGTCCCTCCAAGTTCTAAGGGTCCACATTACACTTGTGGAGGACACTGACCATCCCAAGTCTAACTAGAGTGGACAGTTTGGACTTGTGATGAACATGACCACAACAAAACACCCGTGTCTTGGATGTTTTCCTTTTCTTTCTATAAGGCTGACAGGAAGACTGAAATCATACCCATTTTGAAATACACCCTTTTAGATAAGTGTTTACAAACAATTCTAATGTGTTCACAGGTTATTAATCAATTTTATGTAGGCAAATGACAATAACTCAAAAAAAATATCCTATAATGGGCAGTAATCTTTGTTTCAAAGTCAAGTGAGTCTTTTCTGTCCTAAGTAGAAAAGATCTCCTTCTTCCTCTGTTTTCATTATGAGATGAAATCTCTCTCATTTCCACTTTGGAGAACTTATGTTTTATGTCACTGAAAGAAGATCCCTGATACCACGGAGGTCACCAGAGTTTTCAGCATTTAAACATATTAATATTGCCAAGTTTCACATGTTGTTTTTTAATCTTTAAGAGAAAAGGCAACTTTTCTTTATATGAAATAAGATGTTTCACAATTATCAAGTATAAACATGTCAGGCAAAACGGAGAAGCATTTACCAGGAATTCCTCAGGTTAAAAAGTACTGTATTTAATTATATGTAAAGTGGCAATTTTAATATTTTTGAAACTGACCAGATTGAAGGACAGATAACTATTATATATCAGGATACTATTTCTGAGACAGTGACTGGTTAGGTCAGGCTGGCCTTGAATTTTCAATCTCCTGCCTCAAGTTTCTGGAGAGTAAGGACTACAGGCTTATTGTCACCGTGCTCAGCTTCAGTACCATTTACACTGAAGTGAATTCTGGTCATTTTTTTTTCATCTTTCAATATTTTGAAGAGTCGTTTACAACCCAAGGAACAATGGAAAGGATACTGGATTTTCAGAATGTAAGTAAGAAAGTATAAGAAGACTGTTATTGCAAATTCAACTTAGAGGTGTGTTAAGACCGTAGAGATACTACTTCTCATAGCTTTTTTCATGAGGCTACAACCCCAAAGCACATCTAGTGAGTTACTCCAACTACTTTGCTAGCTTCTCAATCACATCTGCTTGGCTTAAGATAAAAGAACACTGAAGATATTCTAGTGAGTGACAGGGTGCCACCTTGTCTCGTGTATCGACTTATTCTAACAGAAGTCTGAAGCAAGGAGGCTGGGCTGAGGAGCATGTCCTTTAGTATGAGTATTATTGATTTCCCATGGCATCCAATTAAAAACATCTAAGTAATGTTTCAGAGCGTCTCAGGTGAAGCAGCATACTTGGCTTGCTGAGGGAATGCAAGTTATCTTCCTTGTTAAAAATATTGCAAACCTTGGCAAGCTGAAAAACCAATGCAAACTGTGGGTGAGATCTAGATGAATGTGCATTTATTTGAAACACTGTTATGAATTCAGGACTCATATATTGACCTGGTAAGTTTCTATTCTTTTCATATGTGATGTCATATAAATTGAACCTCCTTTCCAAATAGAAATATCAAAATGTGCAGAAGGTAACTAATATGAAAATTTAACTATTATAAATTAACATACTTAGAGTATTTAGAAATAAAATCTTGATCTATCAATATCAAACTCCATTATTGATATTATTTATCTTGAAATTTCAAAAGTAATTACCTTCAATCCTAGAAATATAAGTCTTGCTGCTTCCCCCAACAAAATCTCCCCCCCAAGACTAAACACCTCAGCAAGTCCTGGCAATTATTTGTCCAAATGTTATTTGGGATCGTGATGAGTATAAGGGTACTTCTCTTTATTTCTTTTCAGGTTTGGAATTATATTTCATAGTTTTAGAGAAACCTTCAAAAGTAATCCATTATGATTTCACTTGGACTTTACCACCTATTGGATTCCGGGAAATTCATTGGTCTTTTTCAGATATGTATGGCATATCCCCTGTTTAATGAGACAACAGGTGCATGAAGACCTCTGCACACACTCACATTCCTGGAGCAGTCATGTTGATTTTCCTTTTTATTGACTATAATAGAAAATTTACAATTTTATATTTCTGTCCCCGATGATAGGATTAGGAAGGTTCAGATAATACAGAAGAAATGTTTCTTTTTAAATTATTATAAAAGGGCCATCGTCCCTGTGTAGCATGAATCTTAACAGTTCTTATTAATAAAATCAAACTTGAGCCAGGTATTGGGGTGAACACTGGAAGGTCAGAGAGACAGAATAAGCCACAGCTATCTCACCTCACCGGATCCTCAGCTGGTCTTGTTTCCTCAGACTGGATGCCCCGAGCCCTCATCCAGAATGGGTCTCAGCTGAACTGCTGCTAGAAGCCTGAAAGCTTAACCAGCCACATGCTTCTCCAGGCCAAAGGCTTCTCCAGGCCAAAGGCCTCTCCAGGGCAAATGCCTCTAGTTTCAGATCCTCACGCCTTATATACCTTTCTGCTTTCTACCACCACTCCCTGGGATTAAAGGCGTGCTTTCTGGGATTAAAGGCGTGGGTCACCATGCTTGGGTGTATCCTTGAACACATGAATTTCTGCCTCTGGAATGCTAGGATTAAAGGCGTATGCTACCACTGCCTAACCTCTGTTTCATATTGTGGCTGTCCTGTTCTCTGACCCCAGATAAATTTATTAAAGTACACAATATTTTGGGGAACACAATACCACCACATCCCTGCCTCTTTTCATTCCATATAAAAGGTAGTACTCATGTTTACAGCCCATTTCCTAATCTAGGAAACTTGGTGGTATCAGAGCAGTCACTGGGCCCAGGGATCTCTGAGTTATGTGAGAGTTGGAAGCAACATCATTGTCTGGGAGATATGAAGGTAGTTATGGTAATACTGGTAACAGCTCTTTCCAGTTGGGTTTTTATTAGATTATACCCAGCATTTACTTCTTTACTCTCCACAGAAAGCTTATGATTCTCCTTTTTTAAATGAACTATTAAAGATTGTTCTGAATGCCACATAGCCATCAAGTGGCTATCTTATGATTCAAAGCATGGTTCTCTATGCATCCTCCCTTCCCTCCTGTGCCAGGAAATCACACTGATTTGATACTACTTAATGCTTAAAGTGTGCTAATTAGCTTTTGTATTGATCATTTCCCTGTTCATTGCTCCTTCTCACCCCATGCTTCTTTTCTTCATGATAATGGCGGAAAAAATAGGTAGATAAAGATTGTTTTCTTAGAATCCACAACTAAGTGTCTTTATTAACAGTAAATGCTTTCTGGGTCCTTTGTTGTGTGATTAGCGCTTTCCTTGCTTTGCAGGATTAGAGTAATTATACTTATCTCTATGGGGTAATTAATAAAAGCCTTTTAATTGTAAACTCTCCTGAGGTTTTTCAATAAAGAAGTTTGTTGCTATACTGATCACCCACATCTAAAAATACCATGATAACTTAAAGTAAATGTGAAATTGAAACAGAAAAGTAAAGTGCCCATGTTTCTGTGCTGGAATGGGGAGATGCTTTTTTAAGAAAGAGTAGACTAAAGACAGACATAATTAAACACATTTTCAATTCTGAGCTCCCATGAAGTCAGTATTTAAAAGGAAAGCACAATAAACTACTAGATTTTTTTTAACTATTATTTTTCACAGCAATGTGTTTTCTGAATTTTTAAATTCATGGAGCACAGATTGAAAAGTATTTTTATGTTTCTACAGTGATTTGTATTTTTAAAAAATGAAGAATATTTCCCCTTGACTCTTTCTTTCCTTCCTTTCCTTCTTTTCTTTTTTCTTTCTTTCTTTTTTTCTTTCTCTCTCTCTTTTTTTTCAAGACAGAGTTTCTCTGTGTAGCCCTTGCTGTCCTAGAACTCCCTTTGTAGACCAGGCTGGCATTGAACTCAGAGATCCACCTGCCTCTGCCTCTGCCTCCTGAGTGCTGGGATTAAAGGTGTGTGCCACCACCACCCAGCTTTCCCTTGACTATTTCTAATACTGATCACATCTGTCATATTTAATCAAATTATAGTGTTTTCTTTATGTTCTGAGGAGGAGGAAGTAATAGCAATGTAGTCTAAGGAGTAGAGCTTGTTGTGTGCCAGTTGAATATAAATGCAACAGCCAGCTGATACTTGAGCGATGTCTTTCCAGAACCATGAGGAATAGTGTTAAATCCTTCACACTCCTGATAATGGCTGATTGCCTTTATCTGTGTTAAGGTCTTCTTGACTAGACTCTACCTGGTATTTGACTTTCATCAACTTAGCTTCCTATTAGAAACAAACAAGTTACAAATAAGAGTATGCTGCTGTTGATAGTATTATGGAACCAGAAGGAACATTTTCTCAGAATAGTCTTTCTTAAACAATATTGGACAGCAATTTGAACAGTTTTGAGTTACTTTTGTCAATATAACCTTTTGTAATATCATTAACAAAGAGCTGTGTAAATTCTGATGGTGCTGTTTCCTTCTGATAGTAGCCATTCTGGAATAAATAAATATAAATTAATCAATCTAAATGGAAGCATGCCCATGCTATTCAGCCTCTAAAATGTTTGGTGTACAAATGGACACAAAAAAGAATATTCTGCTCACACAGATGGGGTGGACTGTGAAAAGTATCACTGTACATGGAAAGTACAGTTGACCTGTTAAATGCATGAAGTTCAGGAAAAGCTGTCTTTCATGGAAACTAAGATCACTTCTCAGAGTCACTATGAGTAGATAAATGCTATACCCCCATCACCCAAAGAAACAATGGGGCTGTTATCAGCTTTGTCAAACATGGGGGTACAAGATGAAGAAATCTAGAGTTGTCTTTTCTTGATATATGAGAAAATAGCTGAAAGTGTTGTGCAAATGAATGTTAAATATGGGATGATTCTGTCTTTTTCAGGATGTACAGGAAGAACTATCACATGGTTGGTTTGGCATATCCTGCAGCTGTCATAACTACACTCAAGGTGAAAAAGTTTCAATTGTTTTCCATTGTAAAATAATCACATGCATTTCTTTTTTCTCAAGTGACTGGGGAAAAAAATTGAGAGCAGGTCTTTGCTGCAGCCTACATATTACAATATAAAAATTATTTTAAGCATCTGTTAAATGTAAAGCAACCCAAGCCTTGACTCAGCACAGAGTTCCACGACATATATGTGACTTATGCTAACAGTCAGTACCTATCCACAACCTTCCATGGTCATATCAGTGCATGAACTTTTCCTTCAAGCTTTACTTACTTGGCTCTTGAATTCCACTTTCAGATGGCATTATTTTGAGAATATATATATATCTTCTTGTGCTTATATTATGTATTAAAAAGGTATTTCAGTGTGTTTTTAAGTAACAAAATATAAAGAAGGAAGTTATTCAAGATCTTAAGTCTGAGAAACTATAAAATTGATGAAGAAACTAACCAACCCAAACCAAATTTTTCTTGTCTTGTGCCTGTCTCCTCTTGGGACTGCCCTGTACCATGCCCCATGTGTGATTGCAGTGTTGTGTGTGCAGGAAATGACTTGAAGTGAGAGTCTGCCTGAGGAAGCTGCTGGCTCACATATCTCTATTTTACACTTGGGACATATAACACACAGGTGTACCTGGGTCAAAGTTATTTGTTCTGTAAGAAAGTCTTGTAGGATGTTCATTCTAAAGTCCTTTTTTTTCTTTTTTTTTTTTTTTTGTCTCTTAATGGTTTCAAAGACTCAATTCTGTCTCCTAAAACACCCTTACAGTGGTGGTTTTCTTATATTAACCAAGAGATTTTGACTTACTTTGGTTAAACCTAGAAATTTTAAGGAGGAAGATCAAATTCAAGATTGCCCAATTGAAGCAAGCACCAGGAACTGGCCAGTGTGGCTCCCTCTCCCTAAGTTAGGATTTTAGAGAGCAGCCCTTCCAGCAGCTTGTGGTCCCTTTTCCAGGAGAGATTAAGTGTTCACAGGGGTAAGAGAGCCGGTTCTTATACATTATGAGAAAGACACAATGAAAGGGAAGGAACAAGGATAAGAATATATACGTCATGAGAATGGGGTTGCAAGTTTAATACAGGTTGAAAAACATGCTTCGCAGTTTTTCAGATTTAAGAAACAGAAACTGATCCTTAATTTCAAATAGAAACCTTAACTTGCAAGGACTTAACACAGTACAAACAGGAACTCATTCTTTAACTACAAACAAAAATCTTAACCTGCAAGATAATAGTGTTCCTGTTTTGGTCTTACACTTTATTTCCTATTTTAAATTTGCAATGCTTAGATTTGTGTTTCCTTTTGTCCTAAGCATACTCTCTATTTGGGTCTATGCATGCACATTGGATTTAAGTGTTATTAGTTTTAAAAGACTCTTCATTTTTCATGAGGAGTTTTAATGTATTTATGCTTCCAAAACTACAATAAAGACAAGCATGTAACTTTAGTGCCACATTAATATGTTAACTACTCTGTTTTTGAAAGATTTTTGCCATCCCCATTATTTCTTCAATTGTGTAAAAGAAAACTGGCCTTTTTGTTGTTGTTGTTGTTCATTTTAAATTATTTGCATAAAAACCAACTAAAATATTTTGGTATATGAACACAATCATTTTGCAAAATGTAGTTGATTAAAACCATATGAAGTGTAAAATTGAGGGAGTAAACATCACCGAGCAAAGAGCATTTTAGTGAATGTGTTTTCTGAAAATCCTCCAGGCCAGTCTGACAGCATGGGTGCTAAACATCTGCTACAGGTGAGTGTAAACCACCACTGTCTGTAAAGCCCCCATGAGCAACTGAGAACTATTCATTTTCTCGTGGGACCCTTAGCTGAGCCTCTAAGTAGAAGCCTTGAAGGTCTGAACCAGCTCTTCCTTGCTAGCTTTGGAATTTGATAAAAGATTTATTGCCCTCCTTTGAGCTTTAGCAATGCTAAAACTCCTTCTAACGAGAATTTTAGATTTTTAATTTACAAAGAAATAAAAATGAGCGCTTAGGCATCCCACTGGAGCCAAATGGGAGGGATTTAACAATTGCATGCAAGCAAACAAAGACTTACTTGATGTTTGATTCTAAGTGATTAAATAAGGCTGGCAAGATGGTCCAGTGGGTAAAGGAGTTTGCCACAAAAGCCTGGTGACCTGAGTTCAATCCCTGGGACCCACTTAATGATGGAAGGAGAGAACATACTCAACAAAGTTGTCCTCTGACCCCCATATGCACGGGGAAGCCTGAAAGAGCCCCCCCATAAATAACAAAGTGTTTTAAAGTACCATTTGATGCTGTCCCTATCACCTTTCATATGACCCATTTTTTTTTAAAGAGGTTTCATCAGATTTGACTTAGCTTCAGGATCTCACAGCATATAAAGTTGGTCCCCATAGCAATGTTCATATAAAAGGGAAGAAACTCTGAATGGAGTTGACACACATACAAAATTAATCATTGCTTTAAATTGTTCACGTACTATCCAACACTGAATCTGCCTGTGTGTGTGTGTGTGTGTGTGTGTGTGTGTGTGTGTGTGTGTGTGTGTGAATGTGTTCACCACGTGTTCTTTACTGACAGCCAGGATCTGCTTTAGAACACCATAATGTACTCATTTAGGTTTTTCTTCAGCAAAACCGTGTGGTGACTGTGGTGGCCAGTTAGCCCTACTTGCTGCTCCCAATGCCACTGAGGAGACACATACCCAGTGTTACCTGTCCCCCTATAAACCTGCCTATGTCCCCAAAAAGGTGTATGAAATGGCAAACTGACCCCCTCCTCAATCAAATAACCCACTCTTTGTTCTCATTGTTTCTGGAGGAATCTCTAAGTGAGTGAGCCTAGGTCATGCCAGGGAGGCTAAGACTCTGCTTCTCTCTGGAATTTACATCCCAAAAGAAGACAGATAATATCAGTGCTTTAAGCCAAATTACTGATTCTTTATGCTGAAATGCCAAGCAAAGAAGCAGGTGAGCAGATGGGTAGAAACAAAGACTGGGACTATTTCCTCTCTATCTCTCAACTGACATCACCCATTCACTAGCTAGCCTGACTTAAAATGGAGCCAATCTAGGAAATTATTTATGGCAGGAAGTCAGAGAGAGCAAAGATGAAGGCTGCATTAGACTGTTCACAAGTTTATTACATCAGCTTCATAACCCTGGGACTTGAGGAAAAGCCTTGGTGTTGTATTATGCATGTCAGCCTCACTCCTGAAGCCCTGTCACATCAAACTCCAGTAGAATGTAGTTTGACATGTTCAGCTGCAGTGTAACCTGTTGTGTGTTCAATGATTAATTTGTTAAATAATTTTCCATGAGAAGCGGCATAATTATGTGCTATTGCCATCTAAAATATCGACTCTTTTTCTACAGGATGTTGATAAATGGTCTTTTGACGTATTTGCCTTAAATGAAGCAAGTGGGGAGCATAGTCTGAAGTTTATGATTTATGAACTGTTTACCAGATATGATCTTATCAACCGCTTCAAGGTCAGAAACTTCAACAGAGTTGAACCGGTTATTTGAATAAGAATGATGGCGCAAAACACTGACTCACTGATTAATGCCTTTAGATTGATTTAGCAGGTCACAAGTTAAGGGTATAATCTCACCCACAGCTCACTGCATGTATACATCACGAGACCTGGAACATTTATCCCAACAGGCACCTCCTGCATTCTTCACAGAATCCTATTGGGACAGAAACTATGTCTTGAAGAAGTGCAATAGATTCCAGGGCTCTCATACTATACAGCAAGCCCTTTCTTTTCTTTATTTTGAGGCATGGTCTTTCTGTGTAGCCCAAGGTAGCCTTGAATTTGCCTTGTAGCATAGGCTAGTCTTTAACACTCAATCTTCTTGACCCACCACAGGGGCTCTGGGATCTCAGTATTACATTACTGGAAGTTTTTCTTAGGCTGAAAAGAGGTGTCTTCCAATTGGTTTCACTTAGAAGCATCTAAACAACAGATTTGATTCAGATTTCTGAGTAGTCTGAGGCTCTAACTTTCATTTGCTCGGGGATCATGACATTGGAAGGTCTGGAAAGACTGGGAGGCCACCAATTTTCTCATACAGATAGGAAAACTAGACCTTGTGGCTTATACTGGGGGCATTTTATACTTTTAAGAACTAGCCTTTTTTTCTTGATTGTGGAAGATATATAATTTCAGAGGTATATGGTATGAGCTATTCCATTTGTTCTATAGTCCTCAAAATTGCAAACTAACATATCAATAATATAGTTTTTCAAGACTAATCACATTTAACTTGAAATTACTACCCATATTTAATTCATTAATTTGTTCCATTTCTAAACACCGTGCTCATGTTTATGTGGGATAACAATTTGAGCCAAAATGTAATCATAAATGTTACTTTCCACAGATTCCTGTTTCTTGCCTAATTGCCTTTGCAGAAGCTTTAGAAATTGGTTACAGCAAGCACAAAAATCCATATCATAATTTGATTCATGCAGCTGATGTCACTCAAACTGTGCATTACATAATGCTTCATACAGGTATCATGGTAAGAAACCCTTTATAAATGAAATGTGTTAGCATAGAAACATCAAATACCATTCTCTTGAGTTCCTCGTCTCTAATGTCATGGACAAATATGTGTACAGCATCATATGTATGACTAACATACATGTAATAATTACTGGAATATTACATATTAGTTATACATATTTCAGAATATATTTTAATTCTGTCAAAGAAAACATACCTAAAGGTCAATTAAAACATATCTAATATATTAGTTTTCTAAAATTTGAACTGTAGAACATTCTTTTTTTTCCTTTTTTGTTTGTACTTTTTTTTTTCTTTTATGGAAAGAGATTTATAAACTGCCTTCCACAGTGGCTTGATTATTACTGCTGACTAATCATCTTGTAACAAGCCAAACCGGGAGGATTTTAAGTGGTTGGTCATTGAGATGGACCTAACACCAGTGAGAAAAGTTTGTCTGATCCAATCAGGAAATATCAAAGTTGGTATACAGTTGGTGTGCAACTATAGTTATATGGGTAATTGTTATAATTATGGCACCCAATAGCTGCTTATCTCTTAGCTTTCTTCTCTCAGACTTGACTAGTGATAGTCATGTGTGGATGGTTAGTGATTCTGTCTTTTCTCTCTTCCATTCACTCCATATGGCCAAGAGGGTGTTTAGATTGAGACATTTTTATGAGGCCTGACATTTGTCCATTATGTGTATATACAAATAAACATCTTCTTCTTATAAAATAGAAAACAGATTTTTTCTCATATAATATATCTTGATTTCCCCTCCCTCTACTCTTCTCAGTTCCTTCCCACCTTACTATCTCCCAAATGGAACGATCCCCTTTCTGTCTCTCATTAGAAAACAAACAGACTTCTAAAGGTAATAATACAATAAAAATATGACAAGATAAAACAAAAACTAACATTGGAGAAGGATGATACAAACATATAGAAATAAAGCCCAAGAAAAGGCACAAGAAACAGATATAGACACAGAGACCCTTTTATTTTTACACTCAGAAATCCCATAAAAACACTGAACTGGAAGCCATAATACATACACAAAAGACCTGTAGGTTTTGAAAAGAGAGAGAAATTATATATAAATAAGATAAAAATTTTAAAAAATAAAATTAGATAAAGCCCTGATGTAACATTATGAGACAAGGACCCTGCAAAGGTGCCGTTGAGTACATTTTCTATTGGCCATCTACTGCTGGGCATGCAACTGCTCTGCTTAAGAGTAGCTGTTTCTGCATTCTTCCTGTGTAAACTCTATTACAGGAGTCAACCAAAAAGTAAAATAATTAGCCTGAAGAAAACGTCTTCAGAATATGTTAAGAATAAATACTCTTTCCTCACTCACTTCTAGCTCTCCTAACTTCAGGGCTTTTCCTCTTGTGCTTACAATGCTAATCATACACACACTCTTAGAGGGGGCTGGGGGAATTATTTATGTGACTGTTCCTAGACATTCTTTTCTGTGTTTTGCACCTGAATTAATGAACAAATGAACAAGAAATTCAACAAAACAAATATTATCCTAGCAGTAATGGAGGATCCTGAGAGGGCTAGGCATTTCTGTAGTCTTCCAGCTCAGAATGACAACTAGAAGCAGCAAAAGAAGGACCTCCTAAGGTGGGCAGTGAGGAGTGTAGGCCATGAGCCATCCTCATTGCCTGTGCCTTCTCCATTTCTCATGTGCCAGTCCTGGCTGATATAATGTCATTAATTTCTGCAAGTGGCATTGATTTGAGCTAAATACTTAGGGCTACAATTCTCAGAATTGAAAGCTGTTGCTAGAGTTTTCCTGCCTGGCCCACGGTCAGGATAAATCTCTTTCACCTGCCAGTCTCACAGCCGCTCAGACCCAACCAAGTAAACACAGAGACTTATATTGCTTACAAACTGTATGGCCGTGGCAGGCTTCTTGCTAACTGTCCTTATATCTTAAATTAATCCATTTCTATAAATCTATACCTTGCCACGTGGGTCGTGGCTTACCGGCATCTTTACATGCTGCTTGTCCTGGCAGTGGCTGGCAGTGACTCCCTCCGCCTTCCTGTTCTTTTTATTCTCTCTGTTAGTCCCGCCTATACTTCCTGCCTAGCCACTGGCCAATCAGTGTTTTATTAGCAACACATTTGCCATACAGAACATCCCACAGCAGAAAGCCCACGTATCAGTAACGTGGTTTCTCAGAACTATCCCCATTCTACTGTCCACATGGGACTCATCAGCGGCCCTCAGTTAACCTCCTCACTCTGTATCAGGGTTCCAAGAAAAGCCTTTGGGGCTTTAGTATAGAGTCCTAAAGAGCTTGGCAACTTGTAGTGGGTAAATGATTTTCTAAGGTTCTAATGCAGAAAATTATCGTCATAGTTGCTTTCCCTCTGCCCCCCAAATTAATTGTGTTCATACTACATATAATGTCCAATTGTAAGGGTCCATCCTATATTGACCAAATAATTTTTTATTCTTTGTTTTCCTTTGTCTGCTAAACTTTGCAGATCATTCAATGCTCTGGGCTCAGATCCCTCTCTTGCCCTGCGTTCCATATTATCTGGAAAAAAAATCATCCAGAATGTAGCAGCTTCAAACAACAATGTGTTATTCTCTCTCAAAGGCCTGTGGTTAAGAGTCCCAGCAAGGAGACTTTCACTTGAGGTCTCCCATGTGATAGCAGCTGGCTAGCAACAATGGCTGGAGACATCTGAGGTCGTTCCTGCCTTGTAGTCTAGGATATCACTCTTGTGACTGGTTATTGATATGGCTGGTGGCTGGAATCTCAGATGGGTACTTCAGAGACATTTTAAATAATCACTAGAACGACTGGAGAAATACGGATGCTATAACAAAGCACATTTCAAAAACTGTCCTAAAAGAAGTATTTTGAGGAGTCTTTGTTTCTCTTTCTAGTTGTACAGAAATGAGTGCCCCTATGTAGCACCTGAGTTTCCCCAAAGCCGTTAGGTTGAATGAGGCTACATTGTCTCAATTCTTTCTGGAATGCTCCACTTACACTTGCTGTAGTGTGCATGGCCTATCAGAACGGAAAGAAGGGCCTCCTGAGCAGTAATGCGTCCTTCTGTGGGACACATTGCCTTAGCGTTCTCCTCTTGCCTCTGATTTCTAATGCCTCTGCCCTGATTCCCATGGTGAGCTGATTTTTCTTTCAAATGTTTGACATTCCCTCTTTCCAGAGTTTAGTCATTTAAAAAGTTAACTGAAAACAACAAATAAAAAGATTTATTTAGATCACACTTTAAAGTGGAAACTGGTTAGTTTTCTGAAGACGGAGTGGAAATGCAAAGCCTACTTGGCTCTAACTCGATAGCTGCTCGGTTGTGAAGTGAATTGAAAAAAATATGTGACGTGGGCGTCAGAATTTCATTATTATACAATATCTTTACAAATGTCCAAACACATTTTGTTGTTTTCTTTTATTTACTACAAGGACACAGGAACCAAATAAACATCTCCTTTTTATTCTGAGAATCTCAAGTCCGAAGGTTACACTGAAAAGGTGTGAGGTGTCACATTAGTGGACAACCAGAGAAATTCAAATCCACCATGTGACTTTACCCTCAGATTTACAGGGAAGATTGGTTCAGCGCATCTGAAGCCCTTTCCTGTTCTCTTGAAGCCTGGGTAATCTGAGCCCGCATCCCCTGCTTCCTTGTGTAATACTCAGAAAATGAATCATTAGTGCAGGTCAGAGTCACTCTGGAGAAAACCACAAATGTGGATGTAATTCCCTTCCTTTTAACAAAATTGACATGACACTTTGCTTCCGATTTTAATCATTCTTCAGCAAAATATCAGTGGGGTCAACGGTGAGTTTGACCATTACAAAATTAGTCTGCTGGTAAACCTAATTTAGTCTCGAGAAAAAATCCAGAAAGTGCATTTAATTAAATCAAAAGAGAACGATTTTTACAATGGAATACAATTTTTGTGGTGAAATGAATTCATGAATGTGTTGAGTATTTTGTCAAAATGAGATCACACTGTCACCTCGACAGTTTTGGGGAAGTGGTTTTAATAAGCTTTCTTCTGCAGTGCTAGGTGAATGCTACTTTTCATACAGTTGAGCAGCTTTGATCTTTGAAACAAAAATGCATCACAGAAATACCGGCTAAACCTCTTCAAGTCTTTTCTCACCCTTCAGATTTGATATGGAAAAGACTAGGTCACTCATTCCTTTTAATGTTGAGTTGATTCCCTGCTATTTTGAGCTGGTCTTATCAGAGTGGCATTTATAGAGTACTCCAGTTCCAGGCCATGCTGTCAGGTGACTAATGCATCTGTCACCTGCAAGGTGTTCTGAGAAGCACAGCCTGAAAGGGGTTGTGATGAAGCTCCCCGTGTTTTAACATCAGAGGGAAGCCCTCAGTCCTGACAGTCAGCCTTGGAGAGAAGCAGGGACTAGATGCTGGCGCAGCTGCTGTGCCTCCCTTTCTCTCCTTTTGCCCCTTGATTAACTTGTCACCTGTGCCGTGGTGACAGTGATGTACAGAAAATCCATTTGCTAAAGAGCCATTGCCATATGGAGTGATGCCAAGCTACCTGCAACCGTCTCTTTAAAGACAAGGTCATTCTAGGGCCTTAGCTGAAGCACTTGTATACTTGGTGGCTGGTCGCATTCGTTCTCTCTAATGATCTCATGAGAAGAAAGAGAGGTGACTTCCAGTCTTTCCTCTGGAACTTGCAACCCACTGACTGCCCAGACGCCAACTCCCACACTTTGGGATGACTCCATTTTCCTCTGATCAATCTACAGAAAATGTGTCATGGTCTGTAGGAATGGCTTCCCCAGCAACACTGTTTGAAAGAGCATTAGGCTGCTGCCAGCTTTGAAAATACTACCTGCCACTTCTAATGCTAGCTTTGTATTTTGGTCTCCTTGTCACTAAAACAGAGCCAATAATACTGTGCAATTCACAGGCTGGTAATGAAGAGCCATTAAGTCTCACTATAAGCATGTTATGTATGTAGTACCTGAAATAAACAGCTGATAATACTAGGCATATTATCAGGTTTCATGATGTAATACCTTTCTAGGTTAAATTAGAGCAAACTACTCAAGTTTATTTAAAAAGATGGAGAGAAAAAAATGTCCAACCCCAATACTTTAGGCTAAAATTGTTATTATGTCCCTTTGAAATTTTGTTAAGAACCAAGTCAACATGATCTTCTGATCTGAAATTCTAACTAGCCCAAGCATATTCTTTATCACACATGCACACATACATACATAGCAACTCAAATGTGAACATAGTCTTACAGTTCTATTAGCTTTTACCCATTCAAATATCTAGTTCTGCTTTTGAAAGCTCAGAATATGGGCAGTTGTCTTGAGCAATGAAAGTTACTGTGAGCCACGGGAAGAAAAGAAAACACAATAATTTTTTATCTGAATCCCAGTTCTCGTCTCTGTATAACCTCTGGTGTGTTGATCCAGTTCCACAGGACTCAGCTCTGCTATCTGCCAACATAAAGATACAAATATTTATCTCCTGAGTGGAAAATAGAACAAGTATAAAAACAATGGAATCATCTCCAAGGCCCATTTAACAACAGTTAGTTCTAGCTCCTTCCTCTTTGTCATTGATGTGTAAGCTAGGAGTAGTCAATACTTCCTTCTGCTATAACCCAAGGACTGTCCACTTAAGAATACATTAGCCTGAGCCCTACTCTAGGGCACATACTGTCTACAGCTTAGATGAGATGCAGAATATACATTGCTCATGGCTCATCATTTTAACCTTAGATTTCTGCCCTTCAGGAACCAGCAGACCCCCAGTGTTGTATTCAGTTCTGTTCCAGATGGGAAACGTGATATAATCTGATCTCATATGTCCCCAAGAGTTAATTTAGAAATCTACAAATTTAAATGTTTCCTTAGCTATAAACACATTCACCACCAGCAATAAGTGAATCAGCAATGAAGGAGCTAGCAGTCATTGCAAAATTATTTTACTAAGACGAAAATAGATATTTTTCAATTGAATGTGAAAATTTCTATATTCCCAAATTATTTTCTCCTATAAACATAATCAAAAAGGCCATCACACGGTAGTACTTAAGTGAAGTTCATGGAGAAACTTCTCTTTGTGGGAGGTAGAGATTAACTAGGAGAAAAACAGGAAATACATTTAAAATCAATTTTGATAGCTAGGAAGATAATTTTAAATAATTATGAACTAGTCTGTGATGAAATTCCATCTCTAAATTTACTTTGCAGCCTTATACTTGGTGTTATCATAGTAGGTATTGAAAGTTGCTTTTTCCCCAACCAGTTAAATCTATGAATATAATCAACAAGAGATACTTGAAGAAGGTAGGTGGCTTCTGTTCCCTCAGAAACATGTTTCTTTAATAAAACACTGGATCTCAGGGGGACCAACTGTTTTCATTTCATTTCTACTCACTTCATTGTGTCTAGTTCCATGGTCTCAGCGGGAACTCTGGAGGCTCAGATCCAGCTCAGTCTAACACAGGCTATTACTAAGGTCGATTTCTTCCTTTTACTGACTCTCAAGTGAGTGTTTACATGCACCAAACACCTAGCTACACTAAGTTCCTTCGGTTCTGAAAGTCATTGCCTGCATTTAGGGCTTTCATATTTCAAGTGTCGTCAGTGAAGGCATGCCAGTTGTCATCTTCTAGATTTAATGCTTTGCAGTATAAAGTAATAACTGTAGTAAAGTGTCATTTGTTCTGTGTTTAGCTATTGGACAAGGCTTTGGTAGGAACAGCACATAAATTTACTCTAAACTTTGGAAGCTCACAGAGGAACACTCATTAATTCCATTTTAAGGGGACTGTGGCTTAGACAGTAAACATCTCACTTTCCTGATGACGAAGAGAGAGACTCATACGTGGACTGACTGATCATATGCTCTCTTCCACTGCTCCCTCCTACTTCTCTCTTATGCAAAACTGATGAGCTTCAACTCTACAAATATTATTTCCTGGTATGTGCCAAATTCTGCAGTTGATTCTGTGAGAGGAACACAGCTCAGTGAGCCCCGAGAGACTGCCATTGCCAACTTACAGGCCGTCAGTGGCTCCTGCCTGCCTTTTATATGAAACCCAAATTCATCATTTTTAATTAAAGGAGACCATCAGTTGGTTTCACACTCTTCATCCTCTTTTCAACCTCATTTCATCTGACTCTCAAACTCAACATATGTGTGTGAATGTATATGCATGTATGTATATATATGTATGTATGTATGTATGTATGTATGTATGTGTATTTATTATGTTTATATGCATATATGGGTGTGGGGGGTTAGGTTATGTGTTTCATATGTATGGAAAGTGTCAAAAAGAAAACTCCAACTCACTTTAGAATCCATTTTCCTAATGCAAGTCCTATCTTCTTGCAGGACTGTCCAAAAGAACATTTGTTGATGGTCTTGTTGTGTCTTAGCTGTTCTGTGTGAAATCACTTGCCCAGTTTGCTCAATGAACATGTGAAACTTATCTTCTGCAACGGGGCAGTGAATTTGATTCTATTATGTTTTATTTATTTTTAATTGTCACATATGTGATTGTGTGTTATACAGAATATGAGTGATAAACAATGCATTCAATTACTCTATAATCTATAGCAGTAAATAAATGGCATCAGGCAGCTCATAAAAGAGGAGTTGATGTATATGAAATACATGGACCTGGATTTTACATGAAAACAATTATTCTTTCCTTTGTCATTATCAAGTTTCACTGAATGGTAACATATGTGCTATAAATACAAAACTGGGTAAATTCTCAGAAAATTTTCCACATCCTTAAATCTAAAAACAAAGTTCAGTTTCTCTCTTGAAAAGAATAAGTACTTTTACTTTTAAATGAAAATTTGTTTTCATAAAGTCTTCAACAATTATCTAAATATACATTTTAGTGGAGGTGAGCTCTATGTTTTAAAAGACCACTATATTATAATTTATGTCATAAGATCCCAAACTAGTAAAGTTGTAACCTCAAAATCATTTACAGTCAACCTTTCAAACAATGGAAAAAGACTCCTTTTCTAAGAAGCAAAGGTGATCATATTTTGAATTTTAAATTTTGAACTTACTAAGCATGAAGCAATCATTGATTTCATGAAGCAGCCATTATTCATAATTGAGTGAAAAGGGAAAACATATGAAAGAAACATCACATTGTTTTATATGACTGTGCATTCTGAGCATACTAAAGACTTGCCCATAAAGAGGAATGATGATAAAGATGTTGAATGTGATGAGATGTTTCCTTCCTTTGCTAGCACTGGCTCACTGAACTGGAAATTTTAGCCATGGTTTTTGCAGCTGCCATTCATGATTATGAGCACACAGGAACAACAAACAACTTCCATATTCAGACGAGGTAAGTGCAATGAAGTCTTTGACAAGTTAAAATTTAAAATTTATTTTTCTCAAAAAGAGAGGACCTAGAAGGTGACCATGAATAATGAATATATAACAATTAAAATTATTTTATGCACTTTATTTCTTCTTAAGAGAAGATGTTTAGAACATGTAGAGTTTATTAAGAATGGATTTAATGATTTTTAGCAAAACTTCTTAAGCTTTCACAACTTGAATCAATCTATTACTGTTTTTCAAAACCCACACATTTCACCTGAGTATTTAACATCTTAAAGCACATAGATGTCTATAAGATAAATTCTTTCTGTCAAGGCTTTGCCTGAGCAGTCACATAAATCAGACATTTATTCAGTGAGGCACCTCACATAATAGATTGTCTAAGGCATTATTTTATGTCACTGTATAGTAGGAAGTATACAGCTTTATTTCTTAAGAAATTAAGAGATTGAAGAAATCTCATTCCAGGGAAGTACAAAGTATTCAATATAATTGAAAAATAAGATGCTTTAATGATGGTTATAATGGCAGTTACTCAAACCAATGTACTAGAGTGAACAAGTATTATAATATCTTCTAGGGTTTCTATAACAAAATGCCACTGAATGGGTGGTTTAAACAACGTACAATTTCTTTCTTACAGTACTGGAGCCTGGGAGTCTAAGATCAATGTGTTAGTGGCTTGTTTTCTTCTAGCTCTCCCCCATGACTTGCAGGAAGCAACCCCTTGTGTCTCTCCTCTCTACATGTACTTCTCTGGTGTTCCTTCCTCATATGAGGGCACCATTCATATGAGATTCAGTTCTCCCACTTACCTCGTGTATACCCTTAATAGATTTATATCCAAATACAGCCACACTGAGGATTAGAGTTTCAACATAGCAATCCAGTGGGGATGGAGTGCAGAACTCAGTCTGTAAAAGGAAGGTACCTTAAGCTCTTTTTAGTTAAATGGAGATATCAGTGCCTGAGAGGTATAATATAGTACAGGACAAATTAGGATCAAACTCACTTTCTATATGTGGAATCCTAATATTTCTGTGTTTGATTAGCCACGATTGCTTGATGAGGAAATATCACCTGCATATCTCTGGAAAACTATAGAACTGCTCTGTTGAGAGAATGCTAAATCTTGTTTTTTTTTTTTTTTTTAAAAAAATGCTTTATTGGCGCCAAGCAGTGGTGGTACATGCCTTTAATCCTAGCACTCGAACTCAGGAGGCAGAAGAGGTGGATCTCAGAGTTCAAGTCCAGTCTGGTCTATAGAGCAAGTTCCAGGACAGCCAGGGCTACACAGAAAAACTCTGTCTTGAAAACAAAACAAAATAAAACAAAAGCAAGCAAGCAAAACAAAAAATGTTTCTTGGCATATGTTAATCACATACAATAGTGAGTTTCATTATAATATCTTCCTACACGCATATGATGTTTTTAACTAGATTTGCCCCTTCTCTTGTGTCTGTCCCACGCTTCCCCATGTCTTTGCTCCCACATTTAGTACCACTCTACTTTATGTCCTTTTGTGTATGTGTCTGTGGCCCAATGAGTTTCAATACAGTTCATACAGGAACGTGATTGAAGGGTTGTTTAGACGAGCATGGACTTTTTGCCAGTGAGGACATCTCTGAATAAATGTCTCTCCCTATCCTATCAAACATTAACTGTGTATAAAGCCATAGGTAAGAGTAGGGCCCAATGAACCTCTCCCTCTTCCATGACATGGTGTTAAGGTATTGAGAAGCCCAGTCTTGTGTGAATCTTGTGCAAGCTATCACAGCTGCTGTTATATTCAAAATGCAATGGCATGTCATGCCCAGAAGACAGTTTAGCACGCTACTCTTTTGCTTCCAGCTCTTACATTCCCTCTATTCCTTCTTCTGGAATGTTCTCTGGCATTATCGCCTTAATGAGGGTGATATAGTTGTTCTACTTATGGCTCTGATATAGCTGTTCCCTTTGTGAATGAGCATTCAATGGTTACTCTTATCACTGTGATCAGTTGTACATCTCTGCAGTTACCACTACCTACTGCAAAAAAAAAACAAAAAACCCTTTCTCACCAAAGCTGATAGCAAGACTAACCTACAGGCATAAACAAAGTTATTTAGAAGCAAGCTGATATGCATATTATGCTCATTAAGCAAAAACTATGTTAGGAACTTCCCCACTTGGGCTTATGATATCCTCAGCCATGGACTTTTGACCAGGTTTACAGTACCAAACATGGATTTTCTCCTGAGGCAGTGGGCCACAAATCCAATCAGTAAGTAGTTTATTATCTCCATAACACAGAAGCCACTATTACACCAATGGGCACGTCTTGCGTGTCTGATTTGTGGTGTGCATACAGGATCCATGGCAAAGAAAGACTGCTGGTAAGAGTCCTCCAGCAACAAGCAGGGCAGTCCCTAGCACTAGGAAGGATAAGTTTCTAGTGAGGAAGCATCGCAGCCAGCTCCAACTTAATTTCTCTGTGTCTAAGACTGGAGTGTACGATGTCTTAAGCAATAGTTGTTACCATCTCGTTCTGTTGGGAAACCAACAGCAGTAGCAATTGCCTGAATTGTTTTGGGGGCTTAGGAAACTCCATGACTATACCTCATAGGAAGGTATTTCCTACCTGAATTTCTTTTAATAACCTCAAACTTCTGGAAAAGCAGCTTTATGTGCCCATAGGGGAACCTCCATTCAAATTCTATTTTATTTTTAGTTAGTTACTTATCAGTCTCCTGTATGGCCTTTTTATATAGATAGTTTTAACTGATCTTTCTTCCCTTATTCTTCCCAACTACCCTGACCCACATCCATACTTAAACTTATCCATTTCCAGTACTCCTCTTCCCATCTGGTCAAATATGGTTATTTTTGTTTATTTGTTTTGTTTTGATAAACCATTCTTAGAACAATTTTAGATTTATAGAAAAAAACTGATCATGGGGCACAAAGTTTCTATATGCTCAACTCAGCCACCCTACAGATTTGCCCTATAATCAGAACCAATATATATACCTTGTTATGGAGATCTAATTACAATTAGTAAGCTAATATTGCCATGCTACTAATTAAAGTCCTGGCTTTACTTTAGGGTTCCAACTTTGTTTACAATTTCCATGGATTTTGATAAATGTTTAATGTACCCCACGGTAGTTTTAGTGATTTAAACATCCCATCTTTTTTGCTTATTTCTCTCTTGTTTTACCATTGGGAACACAGATCTTTTAAAGACTGGATTAGTTTTGCCTTTTCCAAAATGTCATGTTGAAATTAGGCAGTATGTACCCTAGGCTGTTTTTTCTTTTTTTTTTTTGCTGTTTGTTCCCCCCCCCCCATTTAGCAATATGTGTTTAAGGTCTCTCCATGGTTTCTGGTGTCCTGATAACTCATTTTCATTCTTGATAATACTATTACATTGCATGGTCCCACCACAACTGGTGGGGCTAGAAGAATTTTAGTCTACTAAATTTTGGCTCTTATGAATAGAGCTGCTATAAACATAAATGTGCTAGTTTTTAATGTGGTTGGTTCATTTAAGTTTTTAACAAATATTTTAACAACTAGTATTTCAGATATAAGGAGTTTTTGTATTGGTGTTGGGAGGAAAGACACAGTCCATTACAACATTAGGTATATTGTAAACCTTAATGGCGTGCCGGGCAGTGGTGGTTGGCCTGGCAGTGGTGGCGCACGCCTTTAATCCCAGCACTTGGGAGGCAGAGCCAGGCGGATCTCTGTGAGTTTAAGGCCAGCCTGGGCTACGGAGTGAGATCTAGGACAGGCGCAAAGCTACAGAGAGAAACCCTGTCTCGGGAAACAAAACAAAACAAAACAACCACCTTAATGGCGACCTAAAATGACTGAAATCCAACTTATAGATCATCTGGTTTGCATTCCACGATATATTAAGAAAAATTAAGATCATTAGGATAAAGTGACCTATGAAAATACAGTCAGTGGATGGCGATGCTGTGATCGAGAATTTGAGAAGAGGGGCAGACTCAGTATGGTAACTACCCAACTCTGCTCCCACAGCAAGATACAGACATAGGGTGGGTCCAAACTGTTAAAGTCCCAAATAGGATGGGCAGTTGATCAACAGAAAATGTTGAAACTCAGTAAAAATGTGGTGAAGACATTCTGTCTCTCCCTGGACTCATGTCCCCAAGAAAGACATAGGAACAGTGGGAAAGAAGAACCTTGAAATCTGGTTATAAACCAGGAAGTTTATTAATTCATTTTGCAGAGAAAGGGAACCCCTTTCCTTATATTGTATTATGAATCAAAGGAAAAGAAGAGCATTCATGTCAAGGTTGCTTATTGAAGACTTTTTGTACCCACAGAATCCATAACAGGGAGGAGTTATATAAAGACAGGTCATTACTGAGCTGGGCTTTGTATAGGCAAAGAGTTCCAGGGTTTGGTGAAGGGAGCAAGTGATCTGTAAAGAGAGAGCAATGCTTGCCCTTTCTGCTCTGAGCAGTGGAAACCAAACTGGTTTCTCCCATGCTGCATCAGGATATCACATGTAGCTTCCTTTTCACTAATCATCTGCAGCAGGGTGAAGAGAGCTAACTTATTTAAGTGCTAGGTTTGGAGAAGAAGGAGGAAGCACAGGAATTAGATGAGGGAGAGAAGGATGCCACATGGGGAGGAGAGAAGGAAAGGGTGATGATGGTAGAGGAATCAGCATTTTCCTCCTTTATAGTAACTAATAAAGATGGGTGTGGTCTTATATTTCACTGCTTTTCTTATAAATTGTCTACCAGAGTCAATTATTTAATGGAGTCATTTTACATGAACTCAAAAGTTCTATTAAAACATTCTTTCAATGACAAAAACATGCAACAGTATAACATTTTAAGTTCATGACATTACCTTCACATTGCCAAGGGAGAAATAGGATCAAATGTCACCAATAACATTAATTCTGTTTTATTTTATAGTGTACATGCTATTTGGATGTAGAGGGCTTTTTCCAATATGGAGACACATTTACCATGTAAACAAAATGGATGAAAATGATTTAGAACACAGGGCAAGGCTGCATTTGCATTCACTAAAGCTATTATAATGGGTGAAATCCTTGAAAGTGTAAATAAATGGAATTAATTTTCTCTTTGTGAACAGCAAATGCCGAGCTACATGTTACCATGGATACTACATGTTGCTTAGAGTCTTGTTCTTTTCTTAGCAGTAAAAGATCATCAAACAGTAAGACCATGCTGTATTCTCAGCAAGCTTGTTGGATTTATGAGACAAAACCGAACGTACTTTGCTATGCTAAATCTGGTTCAAAAACACAGTTTTACTTGTTTCAAGGATATATAATAACCTTGAAAATCCTACAGTAGATATGTCAGGAGATACATGATACAAATGAGATTATTTTGAAAACCATAGGTTTCCTATAATCAGCAAACTTCTGGAAATACATGTGGCACGTTGTTCAGTTAATATTGATTTAATTATCTCTTAAATACAGATTACATATGACCTTCTTTTGTGTTGAGCTATGCTTGTTAGTTAAGCGAGTTTTAGGTTGTGAGATTGTTGAAAGATATATGGCATTAGTTAGGCACACACACACAATTTCATCTTTGTGACAGTGCAGGATGCATAGGAGTGAGGGATTAATCTAGTGATTGATAGGCTGATTCACTTATGTGGAGTTGGCAAAAGGCTTGCTTTATCTGGCAGACTATTAGATGATGCTCTTGAATACACTGCTTGCAGGCGATGTCAGATTTTTGTGTTTCTTCTTTTAAAATATTATGTCTGGATAATGCAGACAGTATGATTTTATGGTCTACACAGCAAATGGCTACTACAGAGAAGCAAATCATCTTACACATTCACCCATCTTTTTTGTATTGTTTTAGTGACAACGTTGGTTCTTTTTTTTGTACTTGTGTGCTCATCAATCAGTGTTCAGTAACAGGTGAGAGCTAGGTTGTAACTAGAACCCTACCATCAAAAAGCCAGAGACAGTCCACTTTGTGCAACACAGTTCCTTACCACAGTGTCTTAATCAGGCTTTCTATTACTGTGATAAAACACAGCGTGGGAAGGAAAGGGTTTATTTCAGCTTGCAACTCTCAGGTTGCACCATTTCACCGAGGGAAGTCAGGGTAGGAACTCAAAGTAGGAACCTGGAGGCAGGAACTGAAAACAGAGACAGCCATGGAGGAGTGCTTCTTACTAGTTTGCTCAGTCTGCTTTCTTATACAGCTCAGGACTGTCACCCCAAGTATGGTACCACTCACAAATGACTGGGCCCTCCCACACCAATCATTAATCAAGAAAATGGGCCATGGGTTTACCTACAGGGCAATGTTATGGAGGCATTTTTCACTTGAGAGTCCTTCTTTCCAATTAGTCTAGATTATGTCAAATTGACCTAAAGTCAACCAACACACATAGCAAATATATCTAAGAAGAAAAAGGAGTGCAAGAGGTACTAGGCGCTAGGAGGCATATAATAGTGCAGTTGCTGTGGGCTTTCACTTTCTCTTGCCTCTTACCATTGCTGCTTCCTTTCACTGTGCTAGCCTGTGTGGCTGGCTCACCAACTGAAGATACTGCAGACAACGTTTCTGCTTCCATTCCATACCTGACATGCTAGGAGGAGAGAATGAAGAGGCCAAGGCTCCACTTCACAGAACCGAGAATGCTTGCAACGGGTCCATACCTTGGACTAGAATATCAAGTCTCTCCAGACAATTTGAAGTAGTTTATTATTTTGGAGTTTATATTATATGAAAATATAGGCAAATGAGAAATAAAAGACCCTTGATGAATTCAACAACTTAAGAGTAAAATGTCTGCCATAAACTTGTGTTGAAAACAACATTCTCCATTCTAATTTACAGCGAGTGCATCTGCAATATTCAAATTTAATCACAGAAATGTGTGGGAGAAAGTGATTTCCATCATACTCTTTATCCCCCTCCTAAAGTAAATTGGGGTCAAATGAATGAGGATGTAATTAGCTACTTGAAATAGGGCAAAAAGAGGCTAGTCATTCACTGACTGAATAAGGATGAGCTAATTTTTTTTCTTTTGGATATTTAGGTTATATTACAGATGTCAGCATTTTAAATGGAAGGGAAAGGGCATATAGACATTTTAACTATGATAATTAAAGGGAAAATTAGCACCATGACCAATTATCCAGGTATGCAAGCTATCTCTGATTCAACACATTAAATTCAATCCAAAAATCTAAAGAAGAAATGGGGCCATACCAAGATATGCAGAAAAGTATTTGACAAAATCTAATATCCATTCATGGTCCAAATTCAATAAACTAGAAAGAGTTGACAATAACCGCAGTTTGATGAAGGATATGTCCTAGAATGGAGTGGTAGTCACTGGGTGGTGAGGGGAACAGTTAGGAGATGTTGGTCAAAGGGCCTAAAATCTCACCTAGATGAGAGGAAGAAGTTATCAAGAGGAATTATATAACATGTGGACTAACAAGTTATATAATTAATAGCATTTATTACATTAATAGCAATGTATTACATTCTGGAAAATGACTAAAATCTCACCTAGATGAGAGGAATAAGTTAACAAGTGGAATTATATAACAGGGACCACCATTAATAGCAATATATTACATTCTGGAAAATGACCAGGAGTAGACTTTAAATATTTTACAAAAATGGTAAGTATATGAACTAATATGTAATAGTAATCAGTCTAGCCTCTACACACTGTATTGTTTTAAAAGGGAAGGCTATCCCACCTCCACCCCCAGACTTTCAGTATGGCTCCAAGAACCAGCCAACACAGTAAGATCAGAAATTGGGATTATTTATATTGAGAAGGAAGAAATACAGCTATCTGTTTACAGGGACATGACTGTGTAGCATGTCTGCAAGAACCGACAGAAGAAGACTAAAGCAAGCCCTGCAGCTGAAGTGCTACAGCAGGGCTGCAGGACACAAGGCTAATGCATCGCGGCATTCCGGGTCAACAGCTTTATTACCCACCAGAGACAAACAAGGGGATATTCCCTTTGAACATGCAGTACCATTTACAGTAGCATCCCCAAACCGAAATGCTTGGTATACATCTAATAAAATGTGTGGAAAAATCTAGAGAAGGAAAACCATAAGATTCTGACGGAAGAAACAAAGAGAAGAGGTAATTCACGTTCATGGGGAGAAAGACTCATTTTGGTCAAAATGTGATTTGACCTGACCCAAGTTGTTCTATAGATCCAATGCAATCCCAATCAGATTTTTATTTCATGTATTGGTTCTGTGGATATTGTCTAAAGTTTGTATGGAGAAAGAAGAGCTCCAGAATAGTTAATCTAACATGGAACTAACTAAAATTAGAGGACTAATCCCCCTCACTTTAAAGTTTACAGCTGTGAAAAGCTCATGGAAAAACCATACCGTGCATTCAGACTTTTGCAAGGCTAATTAACTTATTAGAAATTCAACAATGTGGAAAAGTTAAAATGTTGCAAGTCCAGAGCCAAATTATACTGGGCCACCTTAAGCCCCCTCAAAGCCGTTTATTGACCTCCTCTTTATGTGATCTAACAACTTTGTAGCCATCAGTAAATCCTTTGGAGTGTACGGACCCCTCATTCTCCACAACCAACAGGCTAAGAATGTCACCAGATGACATCTGAGGCCCAAAGCAAAGCTTTCCGTACACCTCTGAGTCCTGCCCGATGCTTCTATCAGTGTATTTTCAAAATGTCTTAATTTTTCAATTTTCTTTGTTCTTCAGTCTAAAGGTGTGCAGAATTGTTACGATGTTAAAACATGGGATTTGGGGGTAACCCAAGTCTGTACTCTTGAGCCATGATCATTCATATTTGGTTCTAAAATAGACTATCTCCTTTGAGGTGAGAGATGTGGTTTAGTAGTGACTACAAATCTGTAATAATCAGAAAGTGTGATATTAATGAAAGAATAGATATTTAGAAAAATGGAACAGACTAAAAAGCACAGAAATGGACCCACAATATTTAGCCAATTGATTTTTTTAAAAAAAGATTTGTTTTAGTTAATTTATTTGCTTTTATTACTTATGTGTATGTGTGTATGCTATGTGTGTGCTGGTTCCTGTAGGGGACATTCTCATGAGCCTGGAGATGCAGGCAGTGTGAGTCTCCTAACACTATTGCCAGGAACTGAACTTTGGTCCTCTGGAATGTCTTGTAACTGCTGATCCATCTCTGCAGCCTCTAGTTGGCTGGTCTTTGACCAAGGAATTAAGGCTTTGGAACGACAAGAATTTTTTTAGTAAGTGGTGTTAGAAAACCTGCACATCCATATGCAGAAAGAACACAGAGTAGATGCAAACTGCTATGGTTTGAGCGTGTCCTCTAGAATTCATGGGATGGGAACTGAACCTGCATGCACCAGTTAGGGGAGGCCACTCCTGACTAGGAGTATGTAGGGAGGTCACTCCTGACTAGGAGTATGTAGGGAGGCCACTCCTGACTGGGAGTATGTAGGGAGGCCACTCCTGACTAAGGAGTATGTAGGGAGGCCACTCCTGACTAAGGAGTATGTAGGGAGGCCACTCCTGACTGGGAGTATGTAGGGAGGTCCTCCTGACTGGGAGTATGTAGGTCGTAAGGATTCCCCCTGCACGAACATACTACCATCATGAAAGGACTCTTGGGAGAGGCTTTGCTCTCTCCACATCTCTGCCCTTCTTCCACGTGGTACATGGAAGAAATGCAGCAAGAAGGAGCTTTCCAGATGATGGCACTCTCATCTCAAACTCTTCTGTCTCCAGAACTACAGGAAATGAATCTCTACAATGTGTAAAATAACTGCAAGTATCCTGCTTCAGCAGCATGAAATGTGCTAAGATACAGACCGTAATCCTTCAAAAGGATCACAGACTTAAACATAGAGCACAAATCATGTCATTGCAAAAGACAGCACAAGAGAAAGTTGATATGACCCAGGGTTTAATAATGACCAAAAACAACACCAAAGGCACCGTGTATGAAAATAAGAGTTGAAAGCTGAACTTCCTTAAAATTAAAACCACCCTGCCAAAGACATTGTTAAGAAAATAAAAAGACAAGACACAGACAGGGGGACAATATATGCATGAGACATGGTTATCAAAGGACTATTATTTAAAACACGCAAAGAATGTTTTAAAATAAGAATAAGAAAGCAGCCTGATTGAAGCTCCAATGCGTACTGGTAAGTGAAAAGAGCCAATCTGTGGCGAGAAGGAGGAGGGTTTATGTGAGCTAGAGTTGTTGGGACCAGGGATGGATGGAATACAGGGACAAGTGGCCAAACGAATGGAAACACATGAACTGTGAACCAATGGCTGAGGGACCCCCAACTTGATCAGGCCCTCTGAATGGGTGAGACAGTTGATTGGCTTGATCTGTTTGGGAGGCATCCAGGCAGTTGGACCGGGTCCTGTGCTCAGTGCATGAATTGGCTGTTTGAAACCTGGGGCTTAGTAGAGACCCTTGGCTCAGCCTGGGAGGAGGGGACTAGACCTCCCTGGGCTGAGTCCACCAGGTTGATCTCAATCCTTGGGGGAGTCTTTGCCCTGGAGGAGATGGAAATGGGGGGTGGGCCGGGGAGAGGGGGGTGGGGTGGCAGGAGGGGTAACGGGGTGATCTATGACTGATATGTAAAGTTGAATTATATTGTAAAATAAAATAAAAAAAAAAAAAAAAAGAAAAGAGCCAATCTGGGAAGACAATCTACTGCACGATGCAAACTCTGTGACATTTGGGGAAAGAAAACAACAAAAGCAATAACATGAGCACTATCCTCCCAAGCACCACACTGTGGAGGCAGACGGTATAAAGGGGAACTGAATTCTCTGCAGATCTTCTGGAAATGGCAATAGAAGCTGCTATACCATTTAAGTCTGCTTCAAATGTGAAATTATTATACAGTTATTTAAATGGTAACTTAGCATGGTGTTCTGTGTTCAATGACAGGATTTCAACCAGTGAGATGACTTAAACTTGTTTATTTATTTTAAAAATCTCAGTCTGAAGAAATTCTCATCTGGATGTTTGCTTTCAATTTCCAGGTCAGATGTTGCCATTCTGTACAATGACCGCTCTGTGCTCGAGAATCACCACGTGAGTGCGGCCTACCGACTTATGCAAGAGGAGGAAATGAATATCTTGGTAAACTTATCTAAAGATGACTGGAGGTGAGTTTCAGAGGAAATTGAACCCCAAGAACAATGTAAGTTATGTTATTAAAGTAAGAAAAACAGATGAAATCCCAGGTCTTCTCCCATTACAAACTCAGCACCTGCTGACTAGACACTCTGAGGAGCAGGCCTTTGAAGGCTCAGTCCAGGCATACATCTCTGCTGCTGGACAGACAAGAACTCTCTTCAGATCAATTCAGTGTCCCCACACACATGTAAAGCCACATGTCACACCATAAATGCTTAGGGGACATAATCATTCAGTCTGTAGTGGAGCTTGGATTTTTTTTTTTGATCAATATGTAGCTTATATAAATTCAAAATTTTAGCATCATGTTCATGCTTTTTTTAAATTAACATTTTTCCTTTATTTTACATACCAACCACAGTTTCCCCTTCCTCCTCTCTTCCTGTCTCCCCCTTCCTGACTCCCATCTATCTCCCTCCACATCCACCCACTCCTCCTCTGTCTCCATTCAGCTTAATGTTCATTATTCTCTCTAGTATTTTGCTATTGGGGAGCTTAGCCTTAAGAAAATAAAGACCTTCATCTACTTGAACAAAACTTACAACTATACTAACATGACCCCCAGTGTGGACGAAAATACTGTATGCTTCTCCCAGGAGTAACATGTACATTATTGACTTTCATTGTCTTTCCGTTGAATTATCTTTATTTTCTCTCTCCATGTTAAATCTTGCTCTTTCAGTATGATTTTATATGATTTTATTTACTCTGTTTTTTTCTTTGCCCTCTTATTTTATGTTTCTCTTTAGTAACTTCAGACATTTTTGTATTGTTGTGTTAATAGTACAATAATCACGTAGACTGTAAAATTTAATAGATTTAATGCTTTCCAATCACCAACAAAGTGCATATTTACTGATATAACATAAATTTTACTGAGCATTGAAATTTGGTTATCTTGTTAAAGACCTGTAATTTTCTACCCTCAAATCTTTTTTAGTTTTTTATTACAAATAAAATAGTTGCTCCTTTTATAAGAATATTTTACACATTAAGTTATATTTCTCTTGTATTTTATTTTTCCCAGTTTATTAATATAACATCTAGAATTTATTGAGTATTTAAATGGAAAGCATAGCATTTTTATTACACTGTATAAACTTCACAAAATTTTGTCTCAATTTTCTTAGTTAAATATTGTGTCCAGTTGATAATATGAATCCTGTTAAAATTTCATCTAAAAAACTGTAATTGGGAATAATTTTCTTAACTATCTTCAATTTCTTTATTTACCTGAATATCTGGATAAATTATTCTAAGCAGGTTGCCCAGTATTAGAAATGATAGCTTAATACTGAGTTCTTGTTGCCTTCATCTAAAATAAAGTTTAACTGAGCACCTGCAATTTTCAATAACAATTCTAATACGTTGCTATTTTGAAAAATAAATCATCTTTTATGTACAAATTTTTTTGGGGGAGGGTGAGAGTTTCCAGACAGGGTTTCTCTGTAAAGCCCTAGCTGTCCAGGAACTTGCTCTGTGGATCAGGCTGGCCTTGAACTCAGAGATACAATTACTTCTGCCTCCCGGGTGTTAGGATTAAAGGCATGCACCACCACCACCCAGCTAAAAATATTTTGATTCAAAATCATAGTTCAAGGGGCTCCATGCCTTGCTTTAACTTAGAATACTGGCCCCATGGTGAAAACAAAATATAATTGATTTCTTGTCTGTCTCTATGAGCCTTTGCTAGGATGACTCAATTTTCTACTTAGAGTGAGAATGTGTTACTCATACATAGGCTCTGTGATATTGTCACTGTATTTACACTATGGCGTCTTGGTTAAAAGCTTAAACAGTGCCAATGCAAATGTCTGTTTTATAGAGGATCAGGTTCCTCTCATTAGCATCTGGACTTCTCTGAGGTTCCTGTGATGGCTGCTGGACACTATGGAGTGGTCCAAGGGTCAGCTTTTGGAGTGGGAATTCTGGTTGCCTCTTATCCCAGCCGTATCCTAGCTGCACAACCGAGCAAATGAAATCTCCTCTGGAGGGGAATATTAATAGCCCTTTGCAGGTGTATGATCGGAATTAGATGTTTAGCATACTGACAAAGGAATTACTGCATAATCCTAAGTCTGTATGTTGACTGGATAAATACTAGTAAAATGAGGAAAGCGCAGGAAGGACCATGAGAAACCATGCTCCTCCATATCCCTTCCATAGGGCACTAAGCTAACCAGTTTTGCTGGCCACATAGATTTAGAATATCCTCAAGCCCCACTGATTATGTGTCTTACTTCTAAAGCACTCAAATTTACATTTAGGAACAAAGTGTGGCTCTTACTAAAGCACATGCCCTACAAGTACAATGACCTTAGTTCAGTCCCCAGAACCCATGTGAAAATGCCAGATATGGTAGAACATGCTTGAAATCTCAGCCCTCGGGAGGCAGAGATAGGGGGATGCCTGAGACTTGCTGGCCAGCCTGCCTAGCCTAATGGTCAAGCCCCAAGCCAGTGAAAAACACTGTTTCAAAAAACAATGTGGACAGTACCTCTGAGTTTGACTTCTGGCCTCCATGATCATGCACATGTACCCACACATAATTATACTTATAACATCATCTCTTTAAAATGGCCAAGGATCATTTCAAGTAGAAAACAAAAACAACAACAAAAAACAGGACTTAGCAATTATGAGCTAGCAAGAAATGTTGTGGCCTGCAAACGGAAATCATCTCCTTTTTAAGGAGACAATTAAGTGGCATGTTTTTTTTTTTTTTCAAATGATCATGAGCGTCAATGATTAAAATAATGTCCAACTTTTGTGAGCACTATTACATTTAGTGCTTATAATTGTTAGGAAAAATAGTGTAATTGTGGATATTTACAGAAATGTCCCTCTCAGAGCTCAGGAAGAGTCAAATGAACCATTCTCCTTTTGATGCCTCTGCAGGGATCTTCGGAACTTAGTGATTGAAATGGTGTTATCTACAGACATGTCAGGTCATTTCCAGCAAATTAAAAACATAAGAAACAGTTTGCAGCAGCCTGAAGGGTAGGTTGTTTCCTTGCGTCCTTCCATGTTCATGTTCTGGGGGATGGCCTTACAAAACAGTAGGTGATTATTTGGTTCTGGTAATTTGAACATGTCTTTGGTTTGGCAGGATTGACAGAGCCAAAACTATGTCCCTGATACTCCATGCAGCCGACATCAGCCACCCAGCCAAGACTTGGAAGCTGCACTATAGGTGGACCATGGCCCTAATGGAGGAGTTTTTCCTGCAGGTGACTTTTTCACTCTGTTTTGGAAACAGCAGCTGCAAATATTGATGTAACTTTGTTCTAGTGCTTCTGATTTATATTTTCAATTAGCCAAAGCACATAGTTAGTGTGCTTGTGAGAATTTAGTAATGTTTTAGGGAAATACATTAGATAACCCAAAAGAGTATTAAACGTCTTTTAAAGAGAGTAATTGTAGGCAGAGTTTTTCTGTCCTGAAGCTACTCTCAAATAACCAGTAGCTGCTTCCCAAAGAACTGACTTAGAGACTCAGCTGATAGCTCAGGTTTATTACTAACTAGCTCTTCCAACTTTAATTAACCCATTTCTGTTAATTTACATTCTGCCATGAGGCTTGTGGCATTTACCTCTCCTGAATGTCTTACCTCCTTTCCTTCTGGCTGGCGACTCTGCCCCTCTCTTTCCCAGCATTCTCAGTTTGGCTTTCCCAACTGACTAACTTTATCCTGTTCAGCTATTGGCCAGGCAGTTTCTTTATTAAACCAATCACAGTGACACATCTTCACAGTGTACAAAAGGATTATCCCACAGCAAGTAATGTCTTAAATATGAGAACGTGGCAGTCAGGAAAGAAGGGAGTTGAAAAACAGGTTAGAATCATTACATTATGAAGAGGTAAGTTTGAGATTGGAGACAGCAAATAGCTTGCACAATGAAAAGAGGAAGGAGGACACACAACTTCTGTGTATATCTTCCTGGCAGAATCTAACCCCATGCACAGCTGCAAAGGAGGCTAAGGAAAATGAAGCTGAGCAGACACATGCTTAACTGAAAAAATAAATACAAGCCTAGAGAAGAGGAGAGCCCTGCTCTCTGCTGCAGCATGTACAAGTCGTTTCTTGTGTAGCACCCCTGTTCTAACATCTCCGAATCCAAAGTTGGGATATTCTAGTACAAACATGGTCCTAACTACTCAAGGTTGACTTAAACTCCACAAGTTAAAGACTCAGTCTTCCAAAAGACAGGCTCCACTTCAGACATCAGCCCTAGTGGAGCCGTAGGACATTGAAATGTTGGTTTCTGACCAGCTAGTTACAAATTCAGTTCTTACAAACCATTCTAGAGTTGGTAATTTGTTAGACCATAGAACTCAGGGCTAATACTATACTGGTAATTAGAATTTTATCATAAAGGATGTGATCTAGTAATGGTCAGATAAAGCAGTTAAGAAAAGGGCAGGGAGTCTCCCAGACATGGGTGTCTATATGGTCTCTAGGTCTATATGGCACCTTCCTGGATCATGAGTATAAACCCAAAATCTCCTCTGAACTTCAGCGTGCACAGTACTGTGAATTTCATTGCATAGGTGTGAAAAACTTTTAAAAGCATTACACACGACATTCTGTTGACTGCAACTAAGACTATACTTAGGGGACATTTTGTAGCATTATATAATTGTATTATTTAAAAAAAAAAACCAAAAGGATACAATCTCTGATCTCTTTTATCTTAAGAACGTAGGTAAAATTTAAGAAAGTTGAACTAAAGTTGAGGAGATAACAAATGTAAAACCAAATATCAGTGAAACCGAACAAAGATAAACAATAGCCAAAATTAATAGAGACAAAGATTGACATGCTCACAAAATAATGAAATTACCTACAGGACCAAAAGGATGGAGAAACACACATGGAAGATGGGTTATTGTAATAGAGCTGGTATATGTCAAAAGGGTATGAAATAGTATGAACAATTCATGCCAAACATATTGAAAACAGAAATAAAATTCCCTAGTTCATTGAAAAAGATATAAATTATCAAAATAGACATAAAACAAAGCTACAACCTGAATATTCATATACATTATTTTACTTGAATTTATATACAGTTCTACATAAGAAAATCCAGGATTTGGGTTAGTGAGATGGTTCAACAGGTAAGAGGACTGGCTGCTCTTTCCCAGGAAAAAAGACCTGGGTTCGATTCCCAGCAACCACATGGCTGCTCACAGCATCTGTAACTCTGGGACCAGGGAATCTGACACCCCCTTCTGGCTTTTGTGCACACCAAGCATGGCACACGTGTAATTCACAGACATACACACAGGCAAAACACCCATACTCGTAAAATTAATTAATTCTTTAAAAAAAAATGAAAACCTAGGATCAGATGGATCCAGTTCTTAACTTTAATTTCAATTCCCATTATTAAATTCAGTTGAGAAATATCAATTTTCTCAAGAATTTTAAGAAAGAAATAATGTCAGTTTTACACAAATTTTTCATGATAGAGAAAGAAAATTGGAAGTATATCTCTCATAAAACCTGACAAAGATGTTTCAAATAAAGGAAATTATAACCGAAATCTGTCATGAATCTAGATGGGGAAACTCTTAAAATATTAGCAAGTCAAATCCAATAATATTGTAAAAGAATACGTATCATGGCTTGAGCTTGCATGTAGAACATTTTTTAAAATTACACCGAACTATATAAAAAGAATAAAAAGGGAAAATCACATTGTCATGTCAATAGATTCACAGAATACATTTGACAAAATCCCAGAAAAGTAGCTAGGAAATGCCTTTTAGCCTAGTAAAGGGTCAAAGGGTCATAACTAATGCAATGCTTGAAGATGAAATGCAGAACATTTTTATGCTAAGATCAGTGTATTAGCTCTGTTTCTATTAAATGTTTCATTTGAAGTCCTAATAAGTACAAAGACGCTCTAAAAGGAAATACTGAATAGAGTGGATAAAATGAAACTTCCCTTATTGCAAAAGCCAGTAGAACCAACACATGGTTTTACAGGGTTGTAGTTCTGTACACAAGCAAGGAAAAATTTGAAAATTAGGTTTAAAATATAATGTTACTTATGAGAGTATAAAATAAGGTATTAAGGATTACATTTAGCTAAATTCATATACAACCACTACATGAAAAGCAAGAAAGTATAGTAAGTTAAATTTTAATTTTATGTATATAACATATATATGTATAAATAGACAGATAATGAATTCCATAGTTTGTTGTCTGTGGCTGTGACAAAAATACTGACCAAAACCAGGTTGAGTAGGAAGGAGTTTATTATATCTTACAAGTTACAGCCATTATCAAGGGAAGCTAGGGCAGAAACTGAAGCAGGATTACATAGGGACACTACTTACTAGATTGCTCTTTATGGCTTGTCCAGAACCACCTACCTAGAGGTGACACTACCCAGAATGAGCTGGGTCCCCTCACATCAATCACTAATCAGGAAATGGCTTCACAATGTTGCCTACAGGTCAGTCTGAGGGAGATATCTTCTCAATTGAGGTTTGCTCTTCCAAGATAACAGAAACTTACGTCTAGTTGACAAATGGTAGGCAGAACAATGGATTAGAAGGTTCAGTATCACTAATATATAGGTTCTTTCAAATTTGATTAAATGGTCTGCATTGTGTTATAAAAATATTATCAGACCTCTTTGTGGAAGCTGGAACTCTGATCCCACAACACAAATGGAAATGCACGAATCTAAATAGCCATGGCAATTCTGTAAAAGACTAAAGAGTTGGAGCATCCACTGTCCCATATTACATAATTAACATTTCATAATATAGAAATGACCAGTTTGTCACTGGCATATAGACAGGGAAATAGAGCAATGCAATATGACAGTGATTCCAGAAATAAGGCTAGACGTCTGTAGTCATGTGATTTTCTTCATAGACACCAAAGCAAATAAGTTGTGAAAGACTTTCCACAATGCAAATGAAACAATTATAAAATGGTGGGGCAGAAAGCAAATTTGTCTTTTGTTTTTCCTAAGATTTATTTTTGTTCTTATTTATGTGTATGTGTCTGGATCAGTGTCTGCCACATGTGTGTGGGTACCCTTCAAGGCCAAAGACTGACTTCTGATTCCCCTACACTTGGAATTTCTTCAACTGTCATTCTTGTTTTATTTTAGATTTTTTTCTTTTTGAGACAGGATCTCACACTGCAGCACATTCTGGCCTAGAACTTACTCTGTAGCCCAGGCTGGCTTTGAATTTAGTGCATTCCTTCTGCCTCAGCCCTCAAGTGCTTGCTTTAAAGGCATGCACTACCACACTTGGTTCTTCAATTGGTGTTGAGCAAAATTAGAAGATGAATATAAATATTAAAACATCAGATAAAGCCGTTAAAGAGTGACGTAACTTTGAGAACTTTTAGGGGCAACACTTCTTCCCTCTCTTCCTCCCTCTATCCATCTATTCATCTCCACACCTCCCCTTCTCTGTGTGTGTGAATTCATATTAGGAAAACTAAGAGAAAGTTTGGGCTGTGCTAATGTTTAAGTCAATTTTGTGTTAATTTGTTTAGTCCATTACTTTCTGACAAATGACATAGGAAATTTTAAACACAATGTATATGGAGGGCAGGGTGAAGGAAACCAGCTCTTTGGTCATCTTCTTCAACCAGCTCTCTTCCTGTCTTTAGTTGGTCACCTCAATTCACTCTCTAACTAGGAGAAGTTATGGCAGAGGAGACAAAGGTCATACCTAGAATCTATAATCTTGAGAAACACTGGTTTTAGGCCTTGATTAAGTGCCTGTGTCAGAGGAAGCTAGACAGGCCCTCATCTTCAAGACATGAGCTTTTCATGTTTATCAGTACACATAGTGTCCTTGCTTTGAGTGTTTAACAAGTCAACTGTGGTGACATATTGTATACCCTAATAAACTTGCTTGAAAGATCAGAGAAGCAGAACAGCTAGCCACTAGTTCTTACCTTTACAAAATCCACAACCTAAAGAGAGTGAGTTCCTGTTTTCTCAAGCCTTATATACCTTTCTCTGCCCTACCATATTACTTCCTGGGAATAAAGGCATGTGTGCTTCCCAAGCAAAGGCATGAGATCTCAAGTGCTAGGATTAAAGGCGTGTGCCACCACTGCCTGGCTTTGTTTCTCTCCTATTCTGGATCAATCTCATGTAGCTCAGTGTGGCCTTGAACTCACAGAGATCCAGACAGATCTCTGCCTCCTGAGTGATAGGATTAAAGGTGTGTGCCACTACTGCCTGACCTCTATGTCTAATCTAGTAGCTGGCTCTGTCCTCTGATCCTCAGGAAAGTTTATTAGGATACACACTGTATCACCGCAGTCAACACAGAAGCTTTTGACTAGAATGAATACATTTGGAAGATGCTCTATCCATTTCAACTGTGATTGACATGGAAGACAGAGGTACTAGGCAAAATGATAACCAACAGCAAAGGAAGACAGATTCATTCCTCTTTATCTCTTCTTGAACACATAGTAGTTGGCATGATGTGAAGTTAACATAATTAAATTTAAAAATAACTACTTCCATTAATTTTTTCACTGTGCACACAATAAATAAATGAATATTTTTCTCATTCCAACTCATTATTTTATGACACATAGAAACAATTTTAATTTAGGAAAAATCTACATCTATTAAGCAATGTTGTCTTATAAGTCAGAGAAACAAATGACTTGAAAAGTAGGATATCTGTAAGGAAAAGACAAAGTGATTTTTTTAAACTCTAAGATGTATATAATCAATTTTCTCTGTTTTCTTTAGTATTGCTAGATGTCATATAAAGTATGACATTTCAAAGCAAATTTTGTCTCCACACTACTAAAAATACACTCAGTTAATCCATTCTCAGCCAAAGACATGGCATCAATGAAAATTACAGTTGTAACTTCCCAGATTAAAAGAATGTAAAGAACTATAGCTCAAAATGTTAAAATCAAAGCTAGTTCTAAGAGTTGAAAAAGTGCTGTAAACAGCAGTTACACAAGCAAACCTAACATTTGGTAAAATACATATAATAAAAATACACCATAACTTTCTTCCATAAATATAACTGAATGTAGATGTGGTGGTTACTATAGCCATTAAACAAGCAATCTGTTTGGGTGATTTTGTGAGAATTTCTGAGGGCCATTTTTAGAAGGAGTGGAGGAAGGCAGTCACAGGGCAGACATTCTCTATGCAGGTTGTCCAGGGACTGCTGAATAGGTGCACCATCTAAGCTTGCCTTTGAAACCAGGGGTCCCTCACCTTCTTCCCACCGTTAGGGCCTGACAGTGGTCTGAATGTAAACTGATACTACTCTTGAAACTCATACCAGGTCTCAGTGCAAAAAGGTTCCCAAGGCTTCTGTCCTTCATTCTCCTCCAGTTACTTCATCTATTTAAAACTACAGAAAAATGTTTCAGTTTTAGTGAAATTCAAAAATATAAAGTATTAGATTGACACCTCATGGATAGCTGTCAGAACCTTTTTAGTCTGTTTGGAAAGCAGAAAAAGCAATTATTAGCTGTTTGTCATGGTCATTAGAAGATGAAGCCTTGACAAGCCACACAGGAAATGCTGAGACAGGTAGGGTCTCTCAGACGTTGGACATCAGACTCTCCTGCTGCATTTTGATGGGGTCACTTCTGCGGCTTCAGCCTCTGTAGGTTCATCCCCCTAGAACACAATGCTGAGACCTGGGGGCATCACAGGGAGGCACTGCGTAATTAATTGAGTGTGGTATTTTCTCTCACTACTTCCATAAGTCAATTAAAACCCTGGGAAATATGTTTCTGTAATAAGTTCTTGATTCTAAAAGTATATTTTTGGTTTTCTAAATATAGTACTTTCAATAGGATGCACAACTTTCAAGATAAATATTAAGTAGTCGTTATGTAGAATGCCTACTGTTTTGACCCTTGATTTTATTTAAATAAAAAGTAAGTATCTCCTGCCCTGGGAAAGAATAAGGATTTTGTAAGGGTGGTCAAACTTACACTAAGGTAACACAGTTTCCCTTTGTACACCTCTCCCCTCTCCCTTAGCAGTAATTCATGGTACTCTGTGCAATTCTTTCATGGTCTGGCTCAGGGCCCCCTGCTGACCTGGTACCCATGGCCGTTATTCATTTCAAAAAATAACACTTTGAAATACTTATAAATAAATTGAATAACTGTTGCATCTTAGCATTCTGTGCTCTTAGCAATAGAAATTTTATATTCTAAATTAATTGAGAGGTATGGAAAACAGAAAAACAACCCCCAATTGTGTACAGAAAGGCCAAGTCTGCATGTAAGTGTCAACTGCTTACATCTTAGATAAAAATGTGCCAGCAGCTTTCTTTAAAATGGAACTTATACACAGTACATCATCATAGTGCATTTACCAGCCCTAAATAATCTTCTTCAGTCTCCCAAAGGACCCTATAATATAGAAATAGACTACTGATTGTTTCTTGTTGTTGTGTTCTTAAGCTAGAAACAGCAGCTCCTCAACTAATAACATCAGCCAAATGCAAATATTGTACTGTCAATCAAGGACAATCGTGTCTGTAAATACCAAATACATACCTTTAACATCATGTTTCCCATTAAGTCTATCAGCTGTCTTATATCTATTTAAACAGTGTTAGTGTTTGTTATATTTTAATATAAACCTATGGTGATATTGTGTCCCCCAATATATTGTCACCCTAATAGACTTATCTGGGGTCAGAGAACAGAACAGCCACTAGATAGACATAGAGACCAGAAAATGGTGGCACACACACTTTTAATCCTAGCATTCTGGAGGCAGAGATTCATCTGGATCTCTGTGAGTTCAAAGCCACACTGGAAACAGCCAGGCACAGTGACATATGCCTTTAATCCCAGGAAGTGATGGCAGGAAGCAGAAAGGTATATTAAGGCATGAGGACCAGGGACTAGAAGCCTTTTTAAGCTTTTAGCGTTTAGCAGCAGTTCAACTGAGATCAATTTGGGTGAGGATTCAGAAGCTTCTAGTTTGAGGAACAAGATCAGCTGAGAAGTTGGTAAGCTGAGGTTGGATGTAGCTTGTTCGGTTTCTCTGACCTTTAAGCATTCACCCCATACCTGGCCCTGGGTTTGTTTTTATTAATAAGACTTTTTTAGATTCATGCTACATAAACATTTTAAGGATATTGTTATTCAATAATTAACTATTGATATTTTTGAACCTTGTATCATAAAACCATTATCTGTAGTGAGACATTTAATAAATCTTAGTCAATGAATGGAAAGAGGTTTCAAAAAAATGCTCATGCATTTTAAAAAAGCAGTAAATGCAAAATCTTCCTTTTCAAAACTTGGTTGAGTGGAATCTAAAAAATGAAGAAAAGTCTATAAACTTGGTTGTTAATTAACTACCCAATAGTACAGAGATGACTGGTCCAAGGGACTTCTGAAATATTTGATTCTTCAGAGTCAGTGGGTTGTGACACTGCAGCATTATTTAGAAATGTGTTAGCACTAGAGCAATTCCTCAGAAGAAAACTATTCAAGAGAAATTATATAAGCTTAGATTTTGATGCTATAAATAACTATGTAAGTATTACTGCTTAAAAAAACCGAAAAATGTGGTTGTCTAAGGTCACTCTATATAGATGGCACATTTCCTTAAATTCTCCAACTTAATTCTGGTAATTCATCTTTCTTTCCCCAGGGAGATAAAGAAGCTGAATTAGGGCTTCCATTTTCTCCACTTTGTGATCGGAAGTCAACGATGGTTGCCCAGTCTCAAATAGGTAATTCTGAAGAATGGTGGCCCTGAAAACTGGGTGGAACTTGGTGTTCAGATGTGTGTACTATGCTCTTCAAAGTCTTCCAGGCCAACCTCACTCTCTAATCATGATAAATTTTGGCTTTTGGCTAATCTAGATGATGATGGATGAAAATCAATGTAGTATTTTCACAAAATGAATTCAGTAAAGCTGCTGTTGCTGGCCAAGGTCAGGTGTTTCCAGGTTCTTGGCCTCTTAATCAAGAAGTTAAAGTAAAAGCCCACACAGATTTTCAGGAATATTTTCAGCAAGGCAACTTTATTTAAAGGAACTCAATAGGAAAAGATTTGAATACACTGCATAGGAGCAGTAGGCCATGACCCAGGTTACAGCCTAGAGTCTCTTTATGTGTTCTAAATGAAAGAGAGGCCAGGTTCTAAGGGGTATACTTGTGGCAGTTCTTTATTTTGATTGCTAGATTAGATCACATGGTCATCTTCCTACCATTCATGTCCCTTCCTAGAGAACTATTCTAAGTTTGATTGTTGTTAGGGGAATGGAAACTTATCCCATTATCCATAGAGGGGTCTAGATATAGCTGGATGAGGTGGAAGTCTGTGGTTTTTATGTGAATCGTATGGAGAGGGGTATGTGTGCATAGAACACACAAGTAAAGGAGTTAGACTGCCAAGTGCAGTACTGGAAGGTGGTATGCATAACAAACTAAGTAGAGTCCCAGGTTACTAAACTATTCCCTATGCTCATGCGTGACTCAAAGCACTCTTAGTCAATACAATTCTTATTCTTGGTTGTAATCCTACTAAATAAGGACTTTCTTCTTGTGTAAGCGATTGGTTCTTTTGTTATGTCATATTGCTGGTTATTATTTTCTATTATTTAATCCTTTAGACATAAAGGAATTCAAAGAAAATATTAACTTTCCTATTGTGTTATTGCTAACTTTTCATAATATGCTTAATGCAAATTCATATTCTTTAGGGGGAATTTCTTGAGATATGAACAGATAAATCAGCAGCAGGAGATGTGCACAATGATAGCATTCCCAGCCACATTTATTCTTACCTTTGTTTGTGTAGGGAACTACAACTCAGTTTATTATGAAAACATACGCTTGCTAAGCTGCATGGTTTTAATATCTGATAGCATTCTGAAAGCCTGCATCCTCTTTACAAAACTATGTGATGTAGAGATCGGCATGCCTATTCTGGTGCACCTATCACAGAGCTGGAGGACAGTGGCAAAGCTGCTTCCTGGAACTGTCCCCTTTCTAGCCAAACTCCAACAGCTGTTCAGTGAATAAAACACCAGTGCTTATAACTGCTCAGAAAATGTGTATGTTGTAGACTCAGGACCTCATCTATCAAGTTGGGGATGACAGACTCCCAGTGCCTGGTGACTCTGATACACATTCCTCTTACATTAGTTAGTAGAGGTGCTGACTCACTGGACAGTCTACCTGTGCTCGGGAGTTAAAACTCTGGGTAGACAACTAATTTCACTTTGAATTGAAGTATCAATTAAGACACAAAACTGAAAGCTTTTGTTAAAAATTGAGGCATGTCTCCACAAGTACTTGAGAAGTGTCAAGCACCCAATAGTTTGGTCAAGCATTCAATGGATAATTTGCATGTATGCATAGGTCATTTCAAGACCCTCTTTTTTTCTTGTATTCACAGGTTAGTCTCTGTTCCCAGGTGGGTTCAAGGCAAGAAGCATCCAATTGCTCTTGGGGACTCAAGCATTGCATTCCCGGAGCTTAAAACAGTTATTGTCTCCTCTTTTTCCTCAACACCAAAAGGCAGATGCAGAGCAGCGGACAAGGCTCTGCTCTTTGCCTGTCACTCTCCATCTTGATGAGCACTTTAAATTGAAGTCATCACTCAATCCTGACATTTCAAAGTGGTGGGATTAGTGCTGTCTGCTGGAGATTGTAGTGTTCTCTCTGCCGATTTGACAGCACACGCCCACGCACTGTGAACTAACGCTTTACATTCTGAGAATAATAAACAGCAATTTGAAATAATAGTGCATTGACAGAGCACTCTGATGCAGTAAGGGGAAAAAAAGATAAAGATAAAATGAAAGTAGCTGTCTTCCTGTGGCCTGGGGACCTTCAATTAGCTGGTTTCTTTAGAAGTTAGATGTGTTTCTTTCTGGCACACAATGACCAAAACCAAGTGAGGACCATTCCAAAGGATAATGACCTCTTGTTGAGAAGAAAAGACAGTCCTGTTCATTAGAGCTGGCTGGACAGTTAGAACAGCACAGAGGTTGGAATACTGAATAGGGAAGAGCAAGGGCCGGAGCTAGGAAGTTTACTTATCAGTTCTCCTACTGGATGCATTATTATCCAGAGCATTCAGCCGCCTCTGCCGATTCTGTAGTGAGCGATTGTCTTTCTAGTCCTCACGATGACTTACTACGGGAATCAGGAAACTGGAGCACTTGAGTGTAACGTTCTGTGTGTTTTGCTTTTACAGGGTTCATTGATTTCATAGTGGAGCCAACGTTTTCTCTCCTGACAGACTCAACAGAGAAAATTGTGATTCCTCTTATAGAGGAATCCTCAAGATCGGCGTCTTCTAACTA